>SNQJ01S0069378.1:38950-51830 GCA_010110895.2 Picea sitchensis
GTGTGCTTCTTGCACTTGGCACATGCGAAAGATGCATAGGGTCGCTGGTTCGTGAACATGTTCTTTATATGATTTCCTCCAAATCATGAAGCTCCTTCTTTGTACCTCATGCTGAATGATGAGAGATGGCTTAATGCTCTCCTTTCATCGGTCCTCCTTCCATCGACTTCAACTCATCTATTCTGGAAACGAGACCTAGAGTCCTATGAGTACCTTGAGGCTTGTAGTCATTAGTGGAAGGTTCGCTCGCCATCGATAGTTGGGAATACATCAATGTCTCATGATCGATGGATTCTTCGTGTTTGACCCCGAATCCTTTATTCACACTTGTAAGAATGTGCTCGGTGCCTTGATACCTACTTTCATCATCGATAGGTTGTCTCACGTTTGTCAATGGTATGCCTCAATGACCGGTAATCAAATGATGTCTCATTTTGTTCGACCTCAACTCCTTTATTCACCTGATGTAGACTTCCACCTTTGGCTGATTGTGAAGAAGACTTGAAGACATCAGTATGTGGCCGCAAATTTCCTGAGTTGTTTCTTTCTTTTCATTGGACCAATACCTATATGACTTCAGTGATCACGGGAGATCAGATTGTACTCCATTGTATACATATATCTTCAGATTGATTTTGAGACTGGTTCTACTAGGCCTTGTTCGTGACTATGACAACCTTTGGCCTGTAACCACATTTCTAGGTGGTGAGGTGCCTATGTATGTTGATACCACGTAGACACAGTGAGAATATGGCCATTAGGTAGCTGCAACCCTGATCAAGGACAAGTAACATGTATTGATATCGATGGGTAAGGAAGGTTTAACCAAAAGTATAGGGCCAATAATCATGGAAATATAACTAATGTGCACAAAATTATGTGTCATGCTCTCTAGGAGGGGGAATCTCTTGTCGAGGAGTTGGATGGGGCAGGAGATGATGTCTCTTGTCATCGGTGTAATAGAGATGGAATAGGGGTAGAGTATGGTTCCTGCTCCTACTAAGAGGAGGTAGGTGAGTCTCAAGGGATGGTTTCAATGCTAGGGGATCCCATTGATAGGAGAGATTCCTTAAGTCGACTAATCTAAGCCATGTGATGGGCCTGATATTCAACAATCATTGGGAAAAGGTAGGTGACATGGTTAGATTTATTGAAAGTGCACATGGGAAAATATTCCACCAGTTCACTCATGTGGAAACGTAGTAAATATTAGAAGAAATCGACTTGATGACTAGTGAAGGTTATGATGCTAGTTGGTTGGGGGATGCTAAAAGATTCGTTTGACATAAGAAAACCAAAGTGTCTAGAAAGTGTGCTAGATTGAGTTAATGATGAGTGTAATGTCCTGTTGACGGGTCCAAATGGAATTTCAAGCATGCAAGGGAAGATTCCAGATGGTGGGTCCCAATTAGAACCACTCTCATTTGGGATGGAAAATTCCAATCAGTATGTGGGCCTGGTTGCCACTTAAGAGTTTAGATTAAAAAATGAGTATGAATTGTCCTCCAAATAATTCTTGTTAAAACTAAATTTAACTACTTAAAACAAACTTAAGACTATATATTCTACTCTATTTCTAACCTATCCTAATCAAGAGCCTTTCTAAAAATATAGATACAATAAAATATTATGTCACCGATTGCAAAAATAATTCATATCAATAGTAAGAAAATTAAACAATAGTGTAGAAGATATTAACCATAAATAGTTATAGATTATACATGTAACACCATCACTGCATCCATTAGAATCCACACATGAATAAGTTGCTCAAATAACCCACACATAAATAGTTCAAATGCAATGTTACTCGAGAAACTTATAAATCAAATGCACATGTAGAGTAGTCCCATACACAAATGAAAACATCCATGGTTTCTAAAACGTAATACACCTAGGATGAAACCCAATTGTACATATTGATGTAATTGTAATTTACATTTAAGTTGGTGAGCTAAAGGAACAATATCCTTGGTTTGGTTCAACGCACATTGATTTAGTGCGCATGAATCTCGTATCAAAAGAGTGTGCACAGTTTAAAAAGAACATAGCATGTAGTTTAATGTAGTTGGTGTGCATCTATGTAAATGCGTGGGGATGACACACTAAAATAGGTGCAACTTAATGTATTCAGTGCACACCGGTGTAATTGTGAAAGGATGATGCACTAAAAGAAGAGCGCTCCAGGATGGCACACATTCCAGGATTCAATGCACACCGACTTAATGCGTGATTTTGGAGGCTTATATATATATAATAATAATAATAATAATAATTCATGTGCACATAGTATTTTTACCATCATATAATATATTTCTCCTCCACATTGACTAGGGATTGTGACATATGTTATTTCATGGTGTCAAGGTGTATGCGACACTTAGCAAGGTGCATATGGAACTTTTACGACACTTAGGACGAGGTACCTAGGTGTGGAAGTTTGATGTGTAACAATAGTAGGAGAGATATTGGCCACATTTCCTTCTTCTAAATCATTTGGGGTTGGGATTCGTTTCTTTAAAAAATCAATATATCCAGGGAGAATGAAGTCTTTGGTTTCAATTGCACACATTCTTGAACATATGACAAAATAAAACTCCTCCCAAGGGAGAAAAATGAATGATGATGCATCACGTCCCAAGGGTAGTTTGCTGTCATCATCATCTCTATAATGTCCTCGTCTAAGTGGAATACATGAGAAGGGCATGTAAGGGAATTCTAAGAGGCATGAAATATCTAGATCGATGTTATGGAGCCATACATATCACATGGGTGTGATAGATTTCTAGGTGGTGAGGTGTCTATGTATGTCGATACCACGTAGACACAGTGAGAATATGGCCATTAGGTAGTTGAAACCCTGCTCAAGGATGAGTAACATGTATCGATATCGATGGTTAAGGAAGGTTTAACCAAAATTATAGGGCCAATAATCATAGAAATATAACTAATGTGCACAAAATTATGTGTCATGCTCTCTAGGAGGGGGAATCTCTTGTCAAGGAGTTGGATGGGGCAGGAGATGATGTCTCTTGTCATCAATGTACTAGATATGTAATAGGGGTAGAGGATGGTTTATTCTCCTACTAAGAGGAGGTAGGTGATCCTCAAGGGATGGTTGCAATGCTAGGGGATCCCATTGATAGGAGAGATTCCTAAAGACAACTAAGCTAATCCATTTGATGGGCTTGATATTCAACAATCATTGGGAAAAGGTAGGTGAAATGGTTAGATTTATTGAAAAGTGAACATGGGAAAATATTCCACGAGTTCACTGAGGTGGAAATGTAGTAAATATTGGAAGAACTCAACTCGATGACTAGTGAAGGTTATGATGCTAGTTTGTTGGGGGGTGGTGAAAGGTTCATTTGACATAAGAAAACGAAAGTGTCTCGAAAGTGTGCTAGATTGAGATAATGATGAGTGTAATGTCCCATTGACGGGTCTAAATGGCATGTCAAGCATGCAAGGGAAGATTCCAGATGGAGAGTCCTAATTAGAACTTCTCTCATTTGGGATGGAAAATTCCAAACAGTATGTGGGCCTGGTTGCCACTTAAGAATTTAGATTACAAAAATGAGTATGAATTGTCCTCCAAATAATTCTTGTTAAAACTAAATTTAACTACTTAAAACAAACTTAAGACTATATATTCTAATCTATTTCTAACCTATCCTAATTAAGAGCCTTTGTAAAAATATAGATACAATAAAATACTATGTCACTGATTGCAGAAATAGTTCATATCGACAGTAACAAAATTAAACAATAGTGTAGTAGATACTAACCATAAATAGTTATAGATTATATAGGTAACACCATCACTACATCCATTAGAAACCACACATGAATAAGTTGCTCAAATGACCCACACATAAATAGTTCAAATGCAATGTTACTCGAGAAACTTATAAATTAAATGCACATGTAGAGTAGTCCCATACACAAATGAAAACATCCATGGTTTCTAAAATGTAATACAACTAGGCTGAAACCCAATTGTACATATTGATGTAATTGTAATTTACATTTAATCTAGTGAACTAAAGGAACAATATCCTTGGTTTGTTTCAACGCGCATTGATTTAGTATGCATGAATCTTGTATCAAAAGAGTGTGCACGGTTTAAAAAGAATATGGCATGTAGTTTAATGTAGTTGGTGTGCATCTATGTAAATGCATGGGGATGACACACTAAAATAGGTGCAAATTAATGTATTCAGTGCACACCGGTGTAATTGTGCAAGGATGATGCACTAAAAGAAGATCCTTTCAGGATGGCACACATTCCAGGATTCAACGCACACCGGCTTAATGCATGATTTTGGAGGCCGAAGAGACTTTTTGTATATATATATATACAACATGCACCTGTGTAAGTGCGCGAGGGTGGCACACTAAATGAAGACTGCGTGTAGCCTAAAAGTTCCAAGACACTAGTTTAGTGTGTGATGTTTATGTTTTGAGGTTGGTGAGCCTGGATGCAAAAAGATCGGTACTTTTGTACTAAGAATGTAAATGAAATCACATGAAAATATAATGAAAACACATCATTGAGGTAGAACAACCACGTATAAGAGTATGGGGGTCTAACTCCAGTAGTTGAGGTTAAGGGGCATTAAACCCAAAAGGAATATTATATTAATATTCCTTAAAATTATAAAGTAGGATATTATTTTATCCTAAGTATGTGGGAGAGGGACATGTTGATTGAAGACAGTTCTCAACATGACAAGTGTCAAGTTGGGAACATGCATCCAAATAGTTTGGACTTAGTACCTTTTTCCATCATGTGACGGGGCGATGAAAACTCAGTGGTGATCTGTACGCATGGGTTATTGTCATTGAACATGGTTGTGACTATGATCGAACCCGATTGTTACTATGATTGAACCCGATTGTTACTATAAAAAATACTTGTACATTGCTTAGCTTGGAGGGTTGGACTGAAGGGGCAGTTTGTCAGGACCGTAGGACATTGCATTCTCTCCAAGTGAGAGAATTGTTGGGAATTTTTCTAGAGGTACCAAACTACAATGACAGGGCTCTGAGACTTCCTTTCTAGCTTGTTTTTGAATCCCTAGAATGGAAGTGGGGAAACCGAAGGACTGTTTAGAAGAGAAGGGGCACACTTCTTGGGGTGGGATAGGCATGTGGAGAATGGGGGACTATAGGCTATCAATATGAATTGGCACCTGTGACGGATTTTCCTTTGATTGAGTCACCTGTGAATGAGTTACTTGTGACTGAGTTTCCTATTGAATACGATACTTTAGTTTGGCTAGGAACCCTTACCCAAGTAGATTTTAGCCCCATCTCGGGGGTGACCCTCTGTTGAGAGTATGATTAATGTGGTCTAAGGCTGGGAGGAATGTGGAAGGTCTGCACATAGTTGGTGTACCTTTAATAAAATATAAGTGTTACTATGTGTTAAATCATGCATTGCAGTAATAATTATGCATTTGTTTACATGGGTTTATCCTATTTATGTTACATGTATATTTTTTTTATGGATATGTTTGTAACTGTGCATTGAAAATTATTTATATGCTTTAATTAGTTTCATATTTATTATCATAGCAACTTGGTTGAGATGCTATTGGTAATGGAGACATTACAATATGGTATCAAATTTGATGACAAGAGAGTTTTGTGTGTGACATGAACTAGTAGGCGTGGCTGGGTATGTTATAGTATGGTATCATAGAAAGTAAATTTTTATGTGGCATAACCAAGATTTGGAGGCTGGGTACGTTAAAATATTGTATCAGAGCCCAATTTTCAACATTGAACATGGATGGGCCGAGTTAGTATAACACCGAAGCAGTTTTGCGTAGAGAATTGAATTCGAGAGCGGCTAAATTTCAAGTTAAAGTGCGTCGATGACGTAAATTGAAGCAATTGAGTAGAATTGTTGAATATAATTCTCAATTCGTGAATTATTTCAGAAAGATCGCACCTAGAATATCGACCAACAATGCACATAAAGATTGTCGTTGCAGAAGGTTGAATTGGGTAATTCACTGTGCAAAGCTAGTGATGTGGAAAAATAGTGTTGCCCAAGTGTGTGCACTAAAAATTAGGCATTGCACAGAAAATAAGGGTGCATAGGATATGTACACCAAGTTTTCATGTTGTGCCATGTATAACTGGTGGCGTGTGCAAAATATGGGTGTGCAGAATAGTGCGCTAAAGTTTGGCATCGCAGAGTGCAGAGTTTGTGGCACACAAATATTAATGTGATGTGTAAGGGGTGTGTTTGGAGTGTTGGCAGAGAATAATTTGTATTTGTTGGTGCACAGACAAAATTGTGCTTACAGTACACGAAGAGTATTGGCAGACGACACAAAAGTCGTGCCTAGTAGATGTTGGCGCGTGACAAAATATTGGTTTGTAGGGAGTAGTGGTGCACAATGTGAACACACTAAAACTTGGTGTATTGTGGTGTGGTACATGTAGTGCACATAGAGTATTGGTGCGCATGTAGTAGTGGAATGCGGTGTGAACACACTAAACATTGGCGTAGTGTGGTTTGGTGCTTGTAGTGCATGCAGAGTATTGGTGTGCAACACAAAGGTTGTGCTCAATGGAGATTGATGCACGACATAAAACTATACACAATAGGTATGGGTGCACGATACATGCACTACATTTTAGCGTTACATGTGTAAAAATGGCACATGCTAATTATAGGTTTGTAATTGAGAAGTAGTGCATGCAAAGTTGATTGGACAATTAATTTCCTAAGAAATTAGAAGAAAGAATTATGATGTTTTATGGAAAAAAAATCATGCATATTTTCATGATTTTGTTAAATTGTTTAGCCTAAAAACTTTTGTTGGCTACAAATTTTTCATAGATAACAACATTTAGATCAGAACATGATCAACACAAGTTTAGAATCATGGAAGATGTGCGGGGAATTTACAACCATGAAGAAGAGATCAGATGAATGTATGTCCATATGGGTAATGAGGGTACAAATTCCAATGGACATGGAGAAGGTAAGGAAGAAAGCATGAACTTGGCAGAGACCATAAAAAGTTTTCAAAAGTATTTCCCGAGTTATAAATATGATAATGAGAGGCTTATGAAATCCAAGGAGCAACAGGAAGACTTCAACATCATGTTAATGAAAATCTTGGACATAATAGAGAAGAAGATGGATAAGGAGATTGAACCAAGCAAATCAGAGAGCCATAAGTCTCATGATAAGAAGAGAAGAGAAAGAAGTGAAAGTATGCATCACCATCCTTCTCCAAGGCATTCCACTAGGAGAGAACACAACAATTCAAGTCCATCCCTTGCTAAGAAGCATAAGAAGAATTCTGGGGTGGATGAACTACGGGGGGAAATGAAAAAAATCAAGCCTTCTAGTTTCGATGGTGAACATAAGAAGGATGAGGATGTATAGACTTGGATGCTAGGAATGAGAAAGTATTTTTAGTTGCATAATTACTCTTCACAGGAAGAAGGTAGAATTATTATTTTTCAACTCAAGGGAAAAACATCAATGTATTGGGACCAATTTGTGCAGATACAACACATTGATGAAAATAAGGTGACTTGGAGGGAATTCAAGAGGTATTTTCAAAAGAAATACTTGACTGATAATATGATAAGAAAATGAAGGAATTATTTGAACTAAAGCTTGGGAGTATGACCATAGATGAGTATGAAAGGAGGTTTTTAGAGCTACTAAAATATGTTTCCTTAATCAAGGATGAGCAAGTTAAGATTCAGAGATATTTGAGTGAGTTTCCATCATTTATCATTGACATGATACAATACGATGATCCCAAAACATTGGAGGAAACTATAAGAAGGGCTAAGTGCCTCTATGACCAGTATAAAAGGAAAACAACTTATCAAAAAGCTTGGGAAGAAAGAAGAAAAGTAAGATGGTATAGAGGAAGAAGGGAAATAAGTCACCATTCTTCATAAATAACTCTCAAGAACAACCAAATTCTAAAGAATATCGAATGACAAAAGCATTGGGGAAAAGATAAAGTAAAACTCCTATTCAATGTTGTGTTTGTAAGGGAGATCATATGTATAGAGATTACCCTTGTAGAAGTAAAAAAGTGAGGATTGCTCACAATGTACAACAAGTTGAAACAATGGAGAACATGGGAAAAAATGTACCTAAGATCTATGCAGCCCTGAACAACAAGCAAGCTGAGTTTTAGTCACATATGATTGAAGTATAAGGTGAGATCAATAACCAACTCATTGCTATTTTAATTGATCCAGGAGATAGTCATAGTTATATAGATCCTAAGTTGGTGGAAATATTTCAATTTTTGAGAAACAAGCTTGAAAAACCTTGGATGGTTCAACTGGCTACATGACCTAAAAGAAAAATTAATGAGATGGTTAAGGAATATCCAATGAGCTTGAATGGATTGAACACCCGTGCATATTTGAACATCATAACTTTAGGTTCCTGTGACTGCCTAATTGGTATGGAATGGTTGGAAAAATATCATGCTATCCTAGACTATTATAATAAGGTATTTTCTTTCTTGAGCGAGGAAGGAAACTTAAGGAGAGTACTAGGAATTCCCAGAGTAGTAACTTTCAGAGAAGTTTCAACCTTGTAGCTAAAGAAAAGTTACAGGAAAGGGTGTCAAATATTTGCAGCACATATGGAGGAGACACCTAAAGATAAGGTGCCAAATATTGAAGATTATTCAGTCCTAAAAGAGTTTGAAGATGTATTTAAACAAATACCAAGATTTCCACCCAAAAGAGATATTGATTTCTCTATCAATTTGATGCCTGGAGCAACTCTATTATCCAAGACCCCTTACAGAATGAGTACAATAGAACTGAAGGAATTACAAATGATACTTGAAGAGATTCTAAAGAAGCGTTATATACACCCAAGTGTGTCACCTTGGGGTGACCCAATATTATATATGAAGAAAAAGGATGGAACCTTGAGAGTTTGCATTGACTTCATGCAGTTGAACAAGGTAACTGCGAGGAACAATGATCCAGATTATTTTTGGCACGAAATGAGAGAGGAGATATAATAAATAAACGTACAAAGATATATCATATATCCAATAATATAACAAAGATATATCAGAGATATAACTATAAACATAGAGATACAATAACACACAATTTCTATTAATGAGCAAAATGTACAAAATTGTAGAAATACAGAGTGAAAGACTCGCTAGAATGGTGGAGGCTTATCTCTAAGAAGAGATGTGATGGCTACGCTCATTCACAAGAAGATGATTGTTACAAGGAGGCTCTAAAGGAATTTTTAACATAAAAAAAATCCAAAAACGTAACCCCGAAAGATGAAAATCCAACAGTTTTGTGGACCTCGTTTTGGGTAGTTTGGTGTATCAACTTCCTGGGGTGTAACTTTGGCATACGATCTATGTTTGGGGAACATGATAGATCACTGGAAAGGTATCGAAGAGGATATTCATTTATGGGGATATATCAAACTCTTTAGCTATCATTGAAGTTCATGATCGTGAAAAATTGTCATTTAGGCCCTCAAAATGGCCCCAGAAGTTTAGGAACCGAAAAACTACAAAAAATAGTAAATTGCCAACGAACTATTTTGGGTTAGTTGGAAATAGGTGGGTGTCCACCAAGATACTCCTAGATCAAACAAGTATCCTTTTTCCAAGGATAGATGACCTCTTTGATCAACTGAAAGATGAAAAAATATTCTCGAAGATTGATCTCAGGACATGCTATCATTAGGTAATAATTAAAGAAGAAGACACCAACAAGACTCCCTTTAGAACAAGGTATGGCCATTATGAGTTCACAGTGGTACACTTTGGGTTAAAAAATGCATTGAATGTCTTCATGTGTCTCATGAATGGTATATTCATGAATTACTTGGATAAGTTTTTCATTGTAATCGTAGATGATATTTTGATATGTTTTAAGTCTGAAGAAGAACATGAGAAACACTTGAGAATGGTGTTACAGGTTTTGAGGGAACATCAGTTGTATGCCAAACTGAGCAAGGGCTCATTTTACTAGAAACAAATTCATTATTTGGGCCATATTATTTCAGAGGAAGGGTTAGCAGTAGACCCAAAAAAGATAAAGGCCATTGAAGAATGGTCAACAACAATGAATGTATAAGAGGTGAGATCACTCATGGGCCTTGCATGTTACTATAGGAGATTTATTGAGGGATTCTCAAAGATTGAACTCAATTACTTCTTTACAGAAGAAAGGTGTGAAGTTTGAGTGGAACTTGGATTGTGAAAAGAGTTTCCAACACTTGAAGCAATTATTAACAAGTGCTCCAATACTAAGGATTGTTGATCCTAACGAATATTTCATTGTATGCACTGGTGCATGTAAATAAGGACTTGGTGGATTCCTTAGCAAGAATGGGTATGTGGTGTGCTATGAATCTAGAAAATTGAAGGAGAATGAAAGGAACTATGCCACTCATGATTTTGAGTTGGAAACCATAGTGCATGCCTTGAAGATGTGGGGGCACTACCTCATGGGAAAATTATTTGAGTTGAGGACAAACAATTGTGGTCTGAAATACTTGTTTGGACAACCAACTCTAAATTCCAGGAAAAGAAGGTGGTTAGGTTTCCTCGGTGAATATGATTTTGATATAAAACATATGAAAGTTAAAGAGAACAAGGTGGCTGATACACTCAACAGGAGGGTACATGAGATGCATGCTACAACCATTAGCATGTACCAATCATATTTGAAAGATAGAATTCTAGATGCTGCAAAATCAGATAAAAAATACATGGAGATAAAGGAAAAACTTCAACAATGTAATTTACAACAGAAAGTTGAAGACTATAAGTTGGAAATTGATGAAATTCTCATGTACAAGGGAAAATTTATGTGCCAAATTCTCGATAATTGAATGATTTGATATTGGGAGAAATGCATAAGGTGCCTTATGCTAGACACCCAGGTTATTATAAAACTATTGCAGCTGTCAAGAACCAATATTATTGGCCAGGAATGAAGAAAGAAGTTGCTGGATTTATTGCCATGTGTTTGGAATGCCAAAAGGTGAAAGCTGAGCATAGACACCCAACTGGTTTGATACAACCATTTCCCATTCCTGAGTGGAAATGGGAAGTTGTAACAATGGATTTTATCACTAAATTACCTAGAACTATAAATAAACATGATTCTATCATGATAGTGGTTGATAAGCTTACCAAAGCTACCCATTTTATTCTAGTAAATATCACTCACAAAGAAGCTAACATAGTTGATATTTATCTAAAAGAAATAAATCAATTACATGGAATGCCCAAGACAATTGTGTCTGATAGAGATACAAAATTTATATCAAATTTTTGGAAAGGATTATTCAAGGGATTTGGAACAAATCTGCATTTTAGCACAACTTATCATCCATAGTCGGATGGGCAGATAGAAAGGGTGAATTAGATAATAGAAGATATGCAAAGGATGTATGTGATGGATAAACCATCCAAATGGGAGGATTGTTTTAATTTGGTAGAGTTTTCTTACAACAATGGGTACCAAGCATCCCTAAAGATGAGCCCATTTGAGACACTTTATGGCAGAAAATGCAACACACCAGTGAGTTGGGACAACCCAACAGATCGCGTTGTAGTTGGGCCATAACTTCTCAGGGAAATGGAAGAGCAAATGATGAAAATAAAGAAGAATTTAAAGACTTCCCAGGATAGGAAGAAAATCTATGCTGACAAGGGAATAACTCACAAAGAACTTAAAGTGGGTGATCATGTGTTCTTGAAAGTAAAGGCCAACATAAGTTCTCTGAAGTTGGGAAACTGCTCAAAGTTGGCAGCTCGTTTTTGTGGGCCATTTGAAATCCTAGAAAGGATTGGACCTATAACATACATGCTTTCCTTTCTTGCATCAATATGCATCCATAATGTATTCCATGTATCATTTCTTAAAATATATGTACTTGATACTAATCATGTCATTGATTGGAATGTGATTCAGGTGGAGCAAGAAGGTGGTTTTTAGGTGCATCTGTTGCGCATATTGGATTGAAAGACCAAGCAACTCTAGAATTGAGACATAGGGATAGTAAAGGTCCAATGGACTTGGTATGACCCTGAGGATGCAACTTGGGAGCAGAGGATTTTATGTGGGTAGAATACCTGCATCTTTTTGAATAATTTTGAAATTTTTGGTTGTATATGTGTATATACTGCACTGAGAACAATGCATAAATAAGGGGGAGGGGAATGTAATAACCCTAGGATGAAACCCAATTGTACATATTGATGTAATTGTAATTTACAGTTAAGTTGGTGAGCTGAAGGAACAATATCCTTGGTTTTATTTCAACGCACATTGGGTTAGTGTGTGTGAATCTCGTATCAAAAGAGTGCGTGTAGTTTAAAAAGAATATAGCATGCAATTTAATGCATTTGGCGTGCATTTATGTAAATGCATAGGGATGGCGTACTAAACTAGGTGTAACTTAATGTATTCAATGCACACTAGTGTAAGTGTGCAAGGACGACGCACTAAAAGAAGAGCCTTCCAAGATGGCAGACATTCCAGGGTTTAGCACACATCGACTTAGTGCACGATTTTGGAGTCCAGAGAGCATTTTTGTATATATATCTTTTCGTAACCCGCACATGTGTAAGTGCACAAGAGTGTCACACTAAATGAAGAGTGCGTGCAATCCATAAGTTCCATGCACCCTGGTTTAGTGCAATATCTTTATGTTTTGAGGCTGGTGAGCTTGGCTACAAAAGGATTGGTACTTTTGTACTGAGAATGAAAATGTAATCACATGCAAATATAATGAAACCACATCATTGTGGTAGACCAACCACATAAAAGACTATGGGGGGATAACTCCACTAGTTGAGGCTAAGGGGGCTAAGTT
>SNQJ01S0069378.1:51880-78005 GCA_010110895.2 Picea sitchensis
TACAAAAGGATTGGTACTTTTGTACTGAGAATGAAAATGTAATCACATGCAAATATAATGAAAACACATCATTGTGGTAGACCAACCACATAAAAGACTATGGGGGGATAACTCCACTAGTTGAGGCTAAGGGGGCTAAGTTAAGGGGGATTAAACCCAAAAGGAATATTATAGTAATATTCCTTAAAAGTATAAAGTAAGGATATTATTTTATCCTAAGTCCGAGGGAGATGTGGACTGAAGATAATTCTCAACATGATAGTTCTCGACATGACAAGTTTCAAGTTGGGAACATGTGTTGGCCCTTGACCAAGTTTTGGAGATCCTTGGTCAGGTTTGACCTATTTTGGGACTTCGATAGGCTGTTGAAGGTGGAGCGCAAGTCGAAGCAGAGATCGCGAGATCTCGACCCCTTGTTTAGGGATTTTTGGGATTTGGGCTTAAGTAACGGGTATGGGGATGTCGATCCATTTTGTAATGTATAAATAGAAAGCTAGGTGATGTAAGTAGGAGGTGCTAGGGGGAAAGTAAAGGCCAATGTGCTAAGTGCAAGTGATAGTTGTAAATTCTTTGTGCATACTGTGTGAGACTTTCTAAGCTAAGTGCAAGTGACTGTGTAAAGGCTTTGTGCTGTAACCTAGCACGGGGAAGGAGGATCTGGTGGAGTGCATGTATATCTCCTATCCTATGCAGAGTAGGACCTTGTGGCTCTGTGCATGTAGATGATTGACATAAGACAATCAAAGAGAAGAATAGTTGGTGGACGTAGCCCCAGGCTGGGGGTAACCACGTATATCCTGTGTTCTGGTTGCTTTGTGCATTATGATTGTTTTATGGTTCATATGATTAATGCTTAGTGCAATAATATATTCTTAGATGAATATGATAACTTAGTGCCTAATGATGTGAGTAAGATGCTAGATCTGATCTATGTTGATGTTCTTAGTGCTTGAATGTGTTGAATCTTGTTGAATACTGTGCTACGCTGTAATTAGGGTTTATCTGCACTGTAGACAAAGGCTAAGTACTGATGAAGGACAACTGTTAAGTGCTATGTTAAGGTGTTGTAATCACAGATCTATGTCTCATCTAGGTTGCAGACATCTGAGTCCTGCAACCACCCCTACCTCTACCTCTAGTGAGACTTCATCTGCTTCGTAGGTGTTGCCGAAAGGGTCGGTAGTTAGGGTTTTGTTGTTGCGTTGAACCCCGGGTCTGCCCTTGTCCCAACAAATGGTTCCATTTCTGGGACCTAAAACTGTGATTGCCGGGAACTGAGGAAAAGAAAGAAATCTTTGTGCGTAGATCTGTTTCTTTAAGTGCACAATATTCTACTTGACTGTGAAGCTATGTGCTAAGAAAGGAATCAGATTTGAAGAAAAAGAGGTAAGATCAGTGATTTTTTTTTTCAAAAAGAGGTAAGATCTGAAAGCTTTGTGCTTTGATAAAGGTAAGATAAGTGAATTTTTTTGTCAAAAAGAGGTAAGATCTGAAATCTTTGTGCTCTGATAAAGGTAAGATAAGTGAAATTTTTTGTTTCGAAAGTATGGATCTAGGTATGTTTGATAAATTTTGTCCTAGTCTGAAAACTAGGGCACAACAAGAAGAAAGAAGGTTTGATATAGGTAGATATGATAGAAATAATGAAAGATATGTTATTCCTATGCATAGAAAGAATGTCTGGACTAACAAATGGATGCAGGATCCTAGGAACAAATTTTTGCAGGTTAGCTACTACGATCCTAGTGCGCAGTACAAGAAAGGTCGGGGATCATTTAAGAGAAAGAAAGGACTAACTCTTTCTTACACTTGCAGAAGACTATGACACCTTGCTAAGGAATGCCCTGGTAGAAGACCTAGTTGTATTTGTTGTAAAGATATGGACCATGACGTGCTGGATTGCCCTAGTATAATTGCTAAGGTTGAAAGAATGAATATGAGACAAGGAAACCATGAGGAAGGCCAAGAAACTGAGACCATGGAAAAACCCTAGAAAGAATCAGAGACTGTATTACTACAAATGAAAGAAATCCTGAATGACCACAGAGATATCAACTTATCTAAGATCTTCAAAGAAAAAGAGTGCATAGAAACAAGAATAGGAGACTTCGACATAGAATGTGTTATGGATGAGGAAACACAGGTGAATATTATGACAAAAAAAAACTTGGGAAATTTTAGGAAAGCTTTCTATGATCCCTTCATTGGGAGGAATAAGATTATTTAGAGGAAAGATGATAACCCTATGTGGAAGACTTACCCAGACCTCTATGAGTGCTCATGGAACTTCGACAGAGGAAGAATTTGAGGTTGTTAAATTTATTGAAAACAACACCCCATTTGCTATGTTATTAGGAAAAACCTGGATTAAGAAAGATCAGAGCCGAAGAAAAGAAGAGGAAGATCTAGAATAGAAAAAGAAAGACCTAAGATAATTCATGGCTAATCAAATAACACACTTACTGAAGGAATAAGAAAATCAGTCGAAGCTACTAAGGACCAGAAATCTGGATATCGAAGTTGAAAGAACACAAGAAGACTTGAAACACCTATCTTTACAAGAGAATAGAGCACCTACCCTAGACAGAGAAGAAGTATTGGCCTTGAACCCTAGGAAAGACCACCAACATCATGAAGTTACTATGCCAAGAGGAGATAAGAATCAGAATGGAAAGAGGGATACCGAGACACATATCACAGGGAAGAAGGCTAGAAAGCTCAGCAAAAAGAAAGCAAGGTTAGAGAAATTACAGGAAGTTCCAGAAAAGACTTTGCAGAAGGAAAATATCCAGAATTTGAACTTTGGCGGAATATCAGAGCAGCTCAGATTGACACTTCGCCATGGCAGAGCGATATGACCATTGGAGGCATTATAACCATTAGATTGACGTTCGTGAACGGTTAGAACATCAATTATGATTAGAAAGCTCATCATCGGACCATTGGGATGACGCCGTAACAGACATAACTGCATTGAAGAAGGCCTCTTGTCCATTGGAGGGATTAGTTACATCGCTGTCTACTTATTTCGTCAACTATTACATCGAGCACACTTTCACAAATTATATCTGAGCCAACAAGAGAACTCATTGTTTCCACGTTGTGTTTACTAAGACTTCGCTACCTATTCCATTGCATCGATCATTTGATTACCAACCTGAGTTATCCAGTCTCAAGTGTGCATGTCGGACGAAATCAACGCCGCATAAAAGTCTGTCGAAGAAGTTCTCATCGAACTTATGGCTGAGGAGGTGATGTCCGTCAGAATTCAAGCTTCATTGACGAGAGGAGTGGAAGCCTCCCCATCGACTTCTTGTAGATCCAGAACATATTGAGATGTAGCCGAGAAACGAACCAAGCATCGATATGACTTGGAAAATGCAAAGTTAATCCCATCCATCCTGCCTGACTACATCCTGCCTTTGGTTGGTGCGACAAATCATGACAATGTCCCCAGGGACTTCGACTACAACTTGGTTACTACGTACCTCCCAAAGGGGATACACATAGGAAAGCCTCAGCCGAATAAGATCATGGCACTAAATATCAACGACTTCAACCTAGGGGATTGCAAGAACTTCAACATGCATGTCCCTCATAGGTATTTGACTAGGACGAAGGGGAAGAAGTCAAGGATAATCCCCCAACCGTGGACTATGGACCTCACACAGTCCACTATTCTAAACATAATGAAAATACCCCATTTTGGAAGGCACCAAGAGGTTAACGCATGTGTTAATATCCTGCTGTCAAGATTCCATGGTGGTTATTTGTGGCTAGACAGACACATCACCATCAATCCAACGTTGATCCATTGGATCACTGGATTGAGCATGCAGGGACTAGACCCACAATACTTTTAACCAGGGAAGGCTACAGACCGCGCCCTGGCACATAATATTAAAGATACATACAATGATGTGGAGAAGGGGAAGAGAGGCTACAAGGTAGCCTCCATCCAGAATGGTGCAGTGTGCCTTGCTTGACAGTTGCTTGCTGGTAAGATAGTCCAGAATAACATACCCACACAAGTCACGTGGTTTTTTGTTGACCTTGCGGGAAATTGCATGGAGGGGATATGGATGAACTGGGCAAAGTACTTAGTGAACCAGTTAGACCAATACTACCGTGAAGCTCAGGATCAGGGCTACGAGTCCCATTTTAATTAGTTGTTGATCCTCATCGCATTCATAGCTTGGGATATGCCGAAAGGTGTGACCTTACCTGAAATAGAGCCATCCGAACCATTAGCCGTGAAGGTCACTTCGCTCTGGTATTCGAGCGATATGGGAAAACAATGGCAGTTAAACGTGGCGTTCCATGCCTACTATCTGCAGTTAAAGAGGGCTATTGAGGTTGTTCCTCGTATAATGCCGAACACCTTGCATAGGTTCAGGACATTTGTCAAGTTCCACATAGACAAACATTTTATCTACATCACTGCACGTGAAGACGAACAAAAAGAAGTACTACAAAGTTATTACAAACTCATAGAAGAGGACCTAGAAGAAATAACTAAGGAATGACCTATAAAGCTCCTTATCCCTGTTGACCCCACAAAACTGTCTGATCCCGAACTAATCGGAAGCCCGATGGTCACTCGTGAAGGGCATGATACACCTGGAACTAGTAGAAGGGAGAAGATAGAAGAGGTCCATAAGATGAACAACGCATCCGAAGAGACTGCTTCAGAATAACCTAGTGGAGGAGGTGATGGCGAAGTAGATAAATAAGAGAACAATGGAAAATAATATCAACACAAGCAAGGTGAAGTAACACCGCCACATAATCCCCCTGATGACGCAGAGCCATCTTAGAAAAGAAAGGTTTCTCCCATGAAAACCACATCGCGAAAGAAGTGAAAAGATAGTAAGACCAAGCTACAGACTGTGCTCAGGCTCGATGACTTCGACTTCATCATTGCAGCTGTATCCAATTCATCAAAATATCTTTTGCAGATAAATGAAGCTAAGTAAGAAACCATGTACGAAAGGCTTGAAGCAGAGCTGTGAGGGGTACAACAGGCCCTTCACTCTAGCCGTATAGTGTCCATTGCGTCCCCACCATCAGAAGAAACAAAGTTGGTAGATGAGCCTACCAAACTCCGCAGACTAGCTGATGCGACCGAAGCTCGCCTTCATCGCACATAGGAAGAAACAGAACAGGCCACAGTGGCCCTGAAGCAAGCACAAGAGGAAGTGATAGAGCAATGTTGAGTTGAGAAGCAAGAGATAGATGACCTCCAAGCAAAGTTTGAAGAGGAGAAGGCACAAATCCAACATGAGAAAGAACAACTGCTCATGGAGCAGGTTGGAGTAAAAGAAGCAGTCAGCAGAGCACTTTGCTCCGTGATGGGCTTAGAGAAAAAAGAGGAAGACCCAGTGGAGAATCAAGTAGCGCAGCTTGCTGAAGCCATCCAAAAACTTCAACAGAGAATAACAGATCTAGAGCTACAAATAGTACCAAGTACTCCGCAGGACGTGCGAGACCAAAGAGAAGTCACTGCCCGGAGCGCAGTTGAGAGGATCAGAGAATTAGCTTTGGAATGTAAACAACTTAGTAGTAGAAGTGCACTAACTTATGAGCGACTTACTAAGGACCCTGAACTGAAGACACTGGAGTCACAACTCCAGGAGGAAAAGAAACAAGCGACGACATTACAGGCACAATTGAAGCTCTTGTCAGAAGTTGAAAGAATGAAAAGATCCCAGGAACAACACACTGCTCAACAACAGGTCCATACCATACAAAGCAAAGTAATGGAAGTGACTTAGAGGCTCTAACCAGTCCAGGACGAAGCTTGCCAACTATTTGAGGAGATTGAAGGTCGAGGAGAAGAGATAGAACAAGTAGTCACTTCAGTGGAACAACACTTAGAGGGACCTGTGAACGAGACAATTATTCAAGAGTTCGCCAAACAAGAGGCCTTGGCGAAGCAGCAGGTCGAAGCAACTCGAGCCAGGCTCGAGGCTTTCAAGGCATAATTACCCACAACATAGTGACTCAGGATGATTCACAGGTGAGTGTTGGGGGCCTATTGTCCCTTGACCAAGTTTTGGAGATCCTTGGTCAGGTTTGACCTGTTTTGGGACTTTGACAGGCTGTCGAAGGTGGAGCGCAAGTCAAAGCGGAGATCGCGGGATCTTGGCCCCTTGTTTAGGGATTATGTAATGGGTATGGGGATGTCAGCCCATGGGTTTACCCATGTTTAGGCCCATTTTGTAATGTATAAGTAGAAATCTAGGTGATGTAAGTAGGAGGTGCTAGAGGGAAAGTAAAGGCCAATGTGCTAAGTGCAAGTGATAGTTGTAAGTGCTTTGTGCATACTGTGTGAGACTTTCTAAGCTAAGTGCAAGTGTCTGTGTAAAGCATTTGTGTTGTAACCTATCTCAGGGAAGGAGGATTTGGTGGAGTGCATGCAGATCTCCTGTCCTATGCAGAGTAGGACCTTGTGGTTCTGTGCATGTAGATGATTGATAGAAGACAATAAAAGAGAAGAAGAGTTGGTGGACGTATCCCTAGGCTGGGGGTGAACCACGCATATACTGTGTTGTGGTTGCTTTGTACATTATGATTGTTTTATGGTTCATATGATTAATGCTTAGTGAAATAATATATGCTTAGATGAATATGATAGCTTAGTGCCTAATGATGTGAATAAGATGCTAGATCTGATCTATGTTGATGTGCTTAATGCTTGAATGTGTTGAATCTTGTTGAATACTGCGCTGCGCTGTAATTAGGGTTTATTTGCATTGTAGACAAAGGCTAAGTACTGATGAATGACAACTGCTAAGTGCTCTATTAAGGTGTTGTAATCATAGATATGTGTCCCAGCTAGGTTGCATACATCTGAGTCCTGCAACCACCCCTACCTCTACCTCGGGTGAGACTTCATCTGCTTTGTAGGTGTTGCTGAAAGGGCCGGTAGTTAGGGTTTTGTTGGTGCACTGTTGAAGCGTTGAACCTCGGGTCTACCCCCGTCCCAACAACGTGCATCCAAATAGTTTGGACTTAGTACCTTTTTTCCATCAGGCGATGGGGGGATGAAAACTCAACAATGATATGTACACATGGGTTATTATCATTGAATTGAGCTGTTACTATGATCGAACCTGGTTGTTAGTGTCACAAATACTTGTACATTTATTTTCTTAGAGGGATGGACTAGAGAGGTGGGTTTTTAGGCCCTTAGGAGATTGCATTCTCTCCAGGTGAGATAATTGTTGGGAATATTTTGCGAGGTACCAAATTGTAGCAACAGGGCTCTGAGACTTCCCGTATGACCTCTTGTTGAAGCCCTGGTGTTATAGCAAGATTTTCCTCACCCCATGCAATATTTCACAGAGGGCCTTTTTCCATTTCCCTATACATACGTTTCATCCCTTTTTGCAAATACCAGAGCTAAAAAATACATTTTTTCCACATATACACACCTTGACTACTATACAACATCTGTATATGCGGGTTTCACCACTACAACCTGTGCACATCGGGAAATGTGCCCATAATTGAAAAATGGTGTCAGGTTTCCATGTCACGATAGGAGATCAATGATCCTTGGCCTTCCATTTACTGGAAATATTCCGACTCAGCCCTTCAGTTCCACTTGAAGGCTATAAATGGGCCAATTCCGAGCTATGGAAAAGAAGAGAAAGAATTTGAATTTGACAACAAAGTTACTCTGGAGGAATTATTCACTTCACATTGAGTCTGCATCCCTTTGTCCTTTAAGTCTGAACACAGTGTTCAACTCCCAAGCTCTTCCATTATTGAGTGAGAACTCCATTGTATCTCTTACATGAGCTTGCATTTGGCGGAGTATTGAAGTGGTGGAGGCCTAGCTGGAAGTAACTTAGTTTCTCGGTTTTGAACCGTGCCGACATGGAAGTTTGTAACTTATTCACTTCTGCTGATCATATCTTAATAAAAATACTCTTTTCTCGTCTAATTGATATCTTGCAAATATTTGAATTGTTATTCCATGGGCGTATTTGTTATGTATGTTAATGGATTATGCTATTGAATGTGCTAACATCATATATTATCACCATATGCTTGCTTTTCTTGGTTGTTGAGGACTAGTTGTAGGTGTATTGCTTTGGGTAAAGTGCTCAACGATGGAATTCATCAAACGTCTAGACGAGGTAGGCCTTTTATCTTGTTTTGCTAGCATATTTTTTTATATAACATACTTGAGAATAGAGTTGATTTCAGTCATTTCCGTCTTTTGTGGTTTTCCCCTAGCCATAGAGATATTTTCCTTGTAATAGAATTGGCGACCATACTAGGGAATGAATATTCTTTTTTCGGGGTTTGGAGTGTTTTTCTCCTTAGATTTCTCTCATTCATATTGCGTTTCTTGTTGTATCATTGCTTGACATCCTCTTTTTACTTTGGGTCTGAGTCTTCCAATCTTCTCCTTAGCCTAGCTATGTTTTTGAAACATATACGTGGGCTTTTGCTTGACAGTCAAGTATATACATGTTTTGTCCTTCTGCAAGCTACGTACATATGCACCTTTCCCTTGAATAGTCACGTACATCAACCTATATTGCTTGTTTGTTGGGTAGGTTTTGATGATTGTTGAGTCTTCTTAGGTCTCTGTAGTGACTGTTAAGTGTTTGTGGGATGACATGAAACCTGTCTTTGGTTGAATTTTTGGAAAGTGCCTTCTCATCATCTTTTCATTCTGATTGTCCTTGTACATTGGGCTGGGTGTTTTTCTCCTTGGTATCCTACTTGAGTTGTCTCTTTCTATACACAAAAGAGTCTTTATATATCAAGCTGTTGTTCAGTCCATGCATTTTTATTTTTCTTATATTGAAAATACAAAAATATTAGGCATTTTGCATTGATTGGCATTGTTATCCCCCACTTTAAGGATAAATAAGGAGCTTATGTATTGAGGCTCATAGGTCCTAGACATGGAGTACCAAGAGCTAGATCAACTTGAGCATGTCCCTGGAGGGCCCACCTTTTATTTTCTTCAGCGCCTCCACTTTGTCAGCAACAACAACATCCATCACCTCGGCTTGGTCCTATAACAGAAGTGGATATTTCTTCATGAGGTAATGAGTCCGGGTATCATGGTATGTGTCACTCTCATCCTAAAAAACTTTGAATATGTGAATTTAATTCTTTTTGTTTCTAACAAGTGCTTGGATCTTATGCCTATCCACTTGACCATATCTACAGGGAATGACAAGATGACCTAGTAAGCTTGTGCCCATAGGTTTTGAGTTTCCACTAGGGGGATTCATGAGAAGCCACCGTCCATGTAAATGTGTTGACCTACACAAAATAGATCTAGATAAACAATGATACACACATTTGCAGAGAGAATTGGAAAAAGAAGAAGAAGGAGAGAAAGAATGGAAAAAATTCTCATTAACCGTTCTGAATAATGAATAATTTACACATGATATACTCTGTATAACTCAATGAGTTTGACTTGAGGTGAACCAAGTCACCATAGTGGTGGTTTAGAGTGATTTGGACACACACCAACAGTTACAGGAGTGAACTGCCACCTATTCTAGTCTCTTAGGTAGTTACGGGAGTGAACTGCCACCTAGTTGAGTTAACTAGTCAACTAGTCTTCAGTTAACTGACTGAATAGAAAGTAGTGAGGAGTTAACTCAAGGAATAAAGGCTAATGCCCCACTTTAGTGATGATACCAAGTCAAGTTCTAATTATCATGTTGATGATCCCAATGTTGCATGGTGATGATCCCAATGCAACATCTAAACTCAACTCAACTAGCCAAACTGAAGTGTGAACTGAAAGAGAATATTCTCCAGGTGGAATATTCTCTCCTAAAATATAGGAGACTGGATAATGACTAATTATGACTAATGAACAAATAAAAGCCTTAGGAAAAAGAAATCCTAGGTGTGTGTGAAGTAACTCCAATAGTCCGCTCCCACCATACTTACCACTTTCCATATTTATCCCACTCATCCATCCCATTACACTGGTTCGGGCATTGGGTTGGCCAAATATTTAAGGGTTTCACCTTACCTTATGGGAAGAAGGGGCTAAAGGTCCAAAGGGTAAACACAAATGGAAAAATATAAAAACCTAAAAATGAAACCTCGAGATGCTTCACCCAAGCATCCCCGAGAAAGCAACAAAAGGCTTCTTAGAAAGAAACAGAGGGACCCATAAAAATAATAAAACAAGACCTAGTCAAAGGATAGGGGGTCTCATCATGAACCAACCTATTAGGTCCATGGGCATCTAGCGGTATGACACTACTAGCAGCTGGTTATCATGTCGAGGTAGTGGCTCTTGGTAGCATAGCCAAGAGAAAGGGGGTCTCATCATGAGCCATCCTTCTCATTACCGTGAAAGTGCTTGTGGGTAACAATGCTACCACTGGTCACCACTCCATGGTAGTGTCTCTTGATTAACTTCTTGAAACAAAAAAAACAATAAAAGAAAAAAGACAAAAGGCATGAATGGGCTTGGAAATATTTGCATCCATGACAGGTGCATCTCACCTTCTACAGAGGCACCCATAGGTAAGCCATGCATTTCCCTGCTATCAATGCACCCCTTTCCCACACACCCCTTATCCACCTCATCCAATCACATGGATTGAATTTGATTTCTCACGGAAACACCCCACATCCAGTGAGCATTTGCCCAATAGGAATCCCTGCCACTTCTTCTAAACTTGGCTTCCAGATTAGTATAATGTCTTTGAGCACTTGTCCGGGTGAAAGGGGTTTTATGCACATGTTTAATAATATTGATGATTAGATGTGATTGAAATTTCTATGATTCTTGTTACTTATGAGCCCATGGAGGGCATATCTGTTGATGTGCAGGATGATACCCAATGGACAGGTACCCAGATGGATAGGTATACATGGGGAGATGATTAGTTTAGACCTCCATGGGGCTGAAATCCCATCAAATGGATGCCGAGACCCCAGCGGGGGGCATAGACAAATGAGAGGGCTTGAACTGGAGAAGAGGAGGACGTTCCCCCAGAGGTAGCTTAGCAGGCCTGTACCCAGAGGGGTTGTTCCCTTCTCACCAGGATGTTGGCCTTGGAAGGCCCATAACATCACCTAGGACATTCATGATGTCATCTAGTGCTTGTGGACGTTTTGGGAGGCAGTTGTGGCACATATGATAGCTTCCGGAGGCCTAAGGAGGACTAACGTTTTGCTTCCAGGAGGCCAACGTTGCCCTGGAAGGGGCTAACGTCACTCTAAAAGGGCATGTTGTCCTCATTTTTGCTTGATTTAGGGTTTGATTATGACATTTAATGTAAAACAATATTATTATGTATTTTTGGCCATGTCGGGCTTTTGTGACCTAAAAATTGATTAAGGTCATTGATACTATATAAGTAAGAGAGCTAAAACTCTCTTTTATTCATCATCTTTCACTCACACTTGTGTGAGGTCTGAAATTTGTACCCTCCTTTAGGGTTTTTGGCTGAAATACTAGTGCACACTTGTTGAAGGAGGCTTTTCTTGGCTATTTTTGGCATTTTCTTGGTGGAAGGTTTACAACTAGGGTTTGGATTAATGAATGCTTGGTAAATGTAAGTGAATTTATACAATCCTTCCCTTACTTGAATGGTTATGGTATTTTTTACTTTCATTTTGATTATGAAATTTGCTGGAATAAACCCTAGGAAATAAGCACGTGTTGGTGTCCTTGTTTCAATTCCCTGCTAAGATTGTGCCAGGGAGTTTTATTCATATTGATGACATTACTAGGGCCTTGCCATTGCAACACCCTACCTATGCTCTTCAATCGTAGCCGTTTTATCTTGTCATTGATCTAAAGAAGGAGGAAGATGCACTAAGGCCTATGGTTACTACACCTTAGTGAGCCGTTTCCCCCTAGGGTTTGATGGTTGAAGCCTTGGCCCAACAACACTTCACCATCAAAACCTCTTGTCTTTAGCCCTAGAATTATCATCTAGTTTCTTCAACTTTTGCCACTATTTTGACTCCATTTTCCCTATAAACGCACTGATATAAGACTTTCTATGCTTGAGTGCCTTGATCACAAATATCCAATACTTTGAACAATTATTAACACCTTATAACCCTAGCCTAGACTAACATACTAACCCTATTGTTGTCGTCATTCACTTGTGTTACAATCATATCCATGCAACATTTTATACATCTTTAAAGCAATTGAAAGATTGGCTAAAGCCTAGTAGTCATTACTTCTAATGAATGTTGGTATTGTAACGTTGATGATAAACCATTATTGCTCATTGTAAAGCTTCTTTAGAATTTATTGTGAAGTGACATATTGTGATTATTGCTATTATACATCATTCATTTGCTTCATCAATATTATCAGTGAATTGCTTTATATTAGAAAGTCCTTGATTATATGAAGTACTAACCAACAAGTGATTTTGCATATGTATAGTTTCTTGTTGCTTTGTCCTGGGTAGGTACATTTCTTGTTATCATTATCTTTATTGGCTGTTTAGTGAGACTTTCTGATTGGTGGTGACTTGTGAGGGGGAAACTTATACTTAGCCTTAAACCTTTGCCTTCTCAAAACCACAGGTTACCGGGGTTGTCTCCCCTGCGCCTACCACCCTAAATAGAAAGAGATACCCTATTGAGGTGACAGTGATAGGGTAGTCTTCTGTTGCGTCCGTTTTTCTTCTTTACCTTTCCTTTATCCTTCAAAGTACAAACTGTGCGATAACATTTTGGCGTCGTTGTCAGGGAACACTGAGTCAATTCTCCTCAAAGATGACACTTTTTCGGTAAGCCTTATCCAAGAACCTTTGTCTTACAAGCTTACTTGGCTACTCCACTGAGGGTGATTCCTTCTTTCCTTTGATAATTTCAAGAAAATTATCTGGCGACTCCACTTACATTTTCCTAGGTGCCACCTTACTCTCATTTCTGTGATATTTCCAAGTTATGGGATCATGGCATCCTGGGAGAAAGTGTATCCAACTATTGATTTTAAAAGGCTTCAAGGATACCCGACTTGTTTTGATACAAAATGGTCAAGCAACCCTCCAAGATTTTGGGGCCTCCCAGTTCCTCACATTGTAGATTTTTTGGAGTATATGAGCAAGATAGAATTGGGAGGGGAGGATGTTCTAGTAAAGTTATTCATACTCTCTCTACCATCCTTTTTTCAAGACTGGTTTAAAGGTTGTTGCGAAGATAGGGGTATATCATCTTTTGTACACCTCATTAGTAGGTTTATTGAATTTGTCAAACCACATTTCCAAACGTATGAAGATGCCCTTCAATGTCTCACAATAGCCTTAGAGGACGAAGGATTCACCACTGACATTGTAGAATATCTCAGGGATGTATATCATGCTCAATACCAAGAACCTTCTGATATGGAAGAAGATATTTATGAAGGAAATTGTCAACCCCTTGAAGAGGAGCAGGATTTCTCCCATGATTCGACATAATGAAATGAAACTAGAGAAGTGAATTATGAGGATGAAACACTGGTAATCTCTCCTCCATCTGACATAGCTCTCCAAGATCCTATCCCTCCTGCACAAGATGAAGAGAATGAGGAGAGTCGTTTTTATTTCCAATTTTTGATGATACCTTATTCTATGATTCAAACAATAAATAAGAAATGGAGCCCCTGGACAAGCTAGAAGATGTAGAGGCAAGTATTCCATTTGATGAAGATATCCGAATACTTGAAGCTCCTGCACAGAAAGAACTGAGCAAGGTGAGTTACTTCCCTTTCCAAATTTTTAATGATTCTCTATCTTATGATGTGGAAAGTGAAGAAGTGTTGGATTTTCTAAACCCTTCATGTTATGATGAAGATGATAACTTCGTTGATATTATTAATGAATTCATACATGTAGGGAAGCGTAAATGGGATGTGATTGGATATGATGGGGATCTCATTTACGATATTGAGGGTCTTTCCCAAAAGTTTCCTTTACCTTTATGACATGAATTTACTAATAATTTTGACATTTGGCAACAAGAACATGACATGATTACCAATTTTATTTAGACACTCGAGGATGACTTGATGCTATGCTCTCCTAATGATTTTTGGTCATACCTTGAGGACTTTGATGACTGTTCCTCTTAGCACTTAGATTTATTTTATGAAGAAAGTTATCAACCATCGTTGTGCTCAGATCTTGATAAAAGTGAGGAAGTTACTTCCTTGAAGCATGATACTTGTGATAAGATTTTGCACCTCCCTTTGATTACTTTACCTCACTATGTCACTAAAGGTATGCTTTGGAAACATGTCCCTTATCCCAAGTCTCCTGTAGGACAAAACCTCATTCTGGATTTAGGGGGAAAGTTGAGTACCTCAAAAAGAAGCTTATTATCACAATTTTCTAGCTTCCCCTTAAGGAATTGTCAGTCACCCTTTCAGTTCTTGCTAATCCCTTCTCAGGCCTCAAGTTGTGAAGACGTCCAAGGTAGCCAACATTCAGACTCCCCTAGTCGGTCTTTTGAACCTTTGACTTTTCATGATCCTTTTCTGAGATGCATTGTGCACTTTCTTGAGAGTATGTCTTGGCACTACTTTTTCCCTCCCACCCGCCTTCATGAGCTAGACCTTACAATTTCCAATGATACAATACATTTTATAACTCGTGTTATTTTTGTGCTTAACTTATCACTGCTTTGGTTTATGATGAAGCACATGGGCATGTATGGGGAGACGTTGCTAGGATGGTTTCACTGGCTATTTGACTACACCTAACATTCAATCAATGGGTAAGTAGAGGTAAGTAGGTAGGCATTTTTCTTCATTATATATACCATTTGCATTTCATGCTAGAATAATTTGCTTTCACATTTGTACATATGCTTGTTTATATATATATATATATATGAGTTGGGGGTGATATCATCACCCCAAGTGATTGCTAATAGGTTTATGTTAAGATCAAGCAGGTTACAGGTTGTGCCAGAGATGCTGACGTTCTCATGTGCTCTACGGTGACCACATGTCCCCGAGTTGGAGCTAGATGTTATCCCCCACTTTAGGGATGACTAAGGAGATTATGTCTTGAGGCCCACATGTCCCAGACATGGAGTACCAAGAGCCATATAGACTTGAGCATGGCCCTAGAGGGACCACTTTTTCTTTTCTTCAATGCCTCCACTTTGTCAGTAACAACATGCATCACCTCAACTTGGTATTGTAGCAGAAGTGGATATTGCTTCATGAGGTAATGAGTTCGGGTATCATGGTATGTGTCACTATGATCCTCAAAAACTTTGCATATGTGCATTTAATTCTTTGTGTTTCTAATGAGTGCTTGGATCTTATGCCTATCCACTTGACCATATCTGGGGGGAATGACTATACGCCCTAGTAAGCTTGTGCCCATAGGTTTTGAGTTGCCACTCGGGGGATTCATGAGAAGCCATCGTCTGCTCCCACCATACTTACCACTTTCCATCTTTCTCCCGCTCATCCATCCCATTACACTGGTTCGAGCATTGGGTTGGCCAAATATTTAAGGGTTGCACATTACCTTGTGGGAAGAAGGGGATAAAGGCCCAAAGGGTAAAAGTAGTCGAAAAAGGATAAAAGCCTAAAAATGAAACCTCAAGATGCTTCACCCAGGGATCCCTGAGAAAGTAGTAAAAGGATTCTAACAAGAAATAGAGGGACCCAGAAAAATAATAAAACAAGACCTAGAGAGGATAGGGGATCTCATCATGAGCCAACCTATTAGGTCCATGGGAATCTAGCAGTATGACACTAATAGTAGCCGGTTACCACGTCGGGTTAGTGGCTCTTGGTAGCAAATCCAAGAGAAAGGGGGTCTCATCATGAGCCAACCTTCTCATTTCCGTGAAAGTTCTTGTGGGTAAAATTGCCACCACTGGTCACCACACAAAGGAAGTGTCCCCTGATTAGCTTCTTGAAACAAAAAAAACAATAAAAGAAAAAAGAGAAAAGGCATGAATGGGCTTGGAAATATTTGCATCCATGACAGGTGCAATTCACCTTCTACAGAGGCACCCACAGGTAAGCCATGCATTTCCCTGCTATCACAACACCCTTTATCCACCTCATCCACTCACATGGCTTGGATTTTATTTCTCCCGGAAACACCCCACATCCAGTGAAATTTTTTCCAATAGGACGCCCTGTCACTTCTTCCAAACTTGGCTTGCAGATTAGTATAATTTCTTTGAGCACTTCTCTGGGTGAAAGGGGTTTTATGCACATGTTTAATAATATTTATGATTATATGTGATTGACATTGCTATGATCCCTGTGGCTTATGAGCCCATGGAGGGCGTATCTATTGATGTGTAGGACAATACTCGACAGATAGGTACCTAGATGGACATGTACACATGGGGAGATAATTAGTTCGGACCTCCATGGGGCTGAAATCCCATCAGATGGATGTTGAGACCCCAACAGGGGGCATATATAGATTAGAGGGTTTGCACCGAAGAATAGGAGGACGTTCCACCAGATGCATCTTAGTAGGCCTATATCCAGGGGGGTTATTCCCTTCCCACCAGGACGGTGGCCTTGGAAGGCCCCTAACGTCACCCAGGACATTCATGATGTCATCTAGTGCTTGTGGACATTTTGGGAGGCAGTTGTGGAATGCATGGCAGCTTTCAGAGGCCCAAGGAGGCCTAACGTTTTCCTCTAGGAGGCCAATGTTTGCCTAGAAGGGGATAACGTCACCCTAAAAGGGCATGACATCCTCATTTTTTCTTGATTTAGGGTTTGATTACGACATTTAATGTAAAACAATATTATTATGTATTTTTGGCCATGTCGACCTTTTGTGACCTCAAAATTAATTTAGGTCATTGATAATGTATAAGTAAGAGAGCTAAAACTTTCTTTTATTCATCATCTTTCACTCACAGTTGTGTGAGGTCTGAAATTTGCGCCCTCCTTTAGGGTTTTTGGCTGAAATACTAGTGCGTACTTGTTGAAGGAGGTTTTTCTTGGCTATTTCTGGCATTTTCTTGGTGGAAGGTTTACAAGTAGGGTTTGGATTAATGAATGATTGGTGAATGTAAGTGAATTTATGCAATCCTTCCCTTACTTGAATGGTTATGGTATCTTTTACTTCCATTTTGTTAATGAAATTTGCTGGAATAAACCCTAGGAAATAAGCACATGTTTGTGTCCTTGTTTCAATTCCCTGCTAAGATTGTTCCAAGGAGTTTTATTCATATTGAAGACATTGCTAGGGCCTTTCCCTTGCAAAACCCTACATATACTCTTCAATCCTAGCAATTTTATCCTATCATTGAGCTAAATAAGGAGGAGGACGCACTAAGGCCTAGGGTTACTACACCTTAGTGAGCCATTTTCCCCTAGGGTTTGATGGTTGAAGCCTTGGCTCAACAACACTTCACCATCAAAACCTCTTGTCTTTAGCTCTAGCATTATCATCTAGTTCCTTCAATGTTTGCCACTATTTTGACTCCATTTTCCCTATAAATGCACTGATCTAAGACTTTCTATGCTTGAGTGCCTTGATCAGAAATATCCAATACTTTGAACAATTATTAACACCTTCTAACCCTGGCCTAGACTAACCTACTAACCCTAATGCTGCCGTCATTCACTTGTGGTACAATCATATACATGCAACATTTTATACATATTTAAAGCAATTGAAAGATTGGCTAAAGCATAGTTCATTGCTTCTAATGAATGTTGGTATTGTAACGTTGATGATAAACCGTTATTGCTCATTGTAAAGCTTCTTTAGCATTTATTGTGAAGTGACGTATTGTGATTATTGCTATTATACATCATTGATTTACTTCATCAATATTATCAGTGAATTTCTTTATATCAGAAAGTCCTTGATTATATGAAGTACTAACCAACAAGTGATCTTTCATATGTATAGTTTCTTGTTGCTTTGCCCCGGGCAGGTACATTTCTAGTTATCATTATCTTTATTGGTTGTTTAGTGAGACTTTCTAATTGGTGGTGAATTGTGAGGGGGAAACTTATACTTAGCCTTAAACCTTTGCCTTCTCAAAACCCCAGGTCACTGGGGATATCTCCTCTGGGCCAACCACCCTAAATAGAAAGAGACACCCTATTGAGGTGACATTGATATGGTAGTCCCCTATTGTGTCAGTTTGTCTTCTTTACCTTTCCTTGATCCTTCAAAGTACAAACTGTGTGATAACATGCATTTTGATCTTTTAAGTCTTTTTCATTTATCTTAGTGCATGTAAAGAAAGATTTCATTTTTATTCGGAATTGTAGAATTGAATTGAAAATTGCGTTGTTTTTAAGAATCATATCATTCATTGAAAATTGAAGTTAGGAATTTGCATTGTATTCATATTTACTTTACTTGGTGAGTCATAACATCACTAGTTTCATATTTACTTTACTTGGTGGTTGTTGGGTAGGTTTTGATGATTGTTGAGTCTTCTTAGGTCTCTGTAGTGACTGTTAAGTGTCCGTGGGATGACATGAAACCTGTCTTTGGTTGAGTTTTTGGGCAATGCATTTTTCATCATCTTTTCATTTTGATTGTCCTTGTATATTAGGATGGGTGTTTTTCTCCTTGGTATCCTACTTGAGTTGTCTCTTTCTGTACATAGTAGAGTCTTTATATATCAAGTTGTTGTTCAGTCCATGCATTTTTGTTTTTCTTATATTGAAAATACAAAAATATTAGGCATTTTGCATTGATTGGCATTGTTACCCACCACTTTAGGGATAACTAAGGAGATTATGTATTGAGGCCCATAGGTCCTAGACATGGAGTACAGAGAGCTAGATCGACTTGAGAATGGACCTGGAGGGCCCACCTTTTCTTTTCTTCAGCGCCTCCACTTTGTTAGCAGCAACAACATCCATCACCTCGTCTTGGTCCTATAGCAGAAGTGGATCTTGCTTCATGAGGTAATGAGTCTGGGTATCATGTTATGTGTCACTCTGATCCTCAAAACCTTTGAATATGTGCATTTAATTCTTTTTGTTTCTAATGAGTGCTTGGATCTTATGCCTATCCACTTGACCATATCTAGGGGGAATGACGAGATGAACTAGTAAGCTTGTGCCCATAGGTTTTGAGTTGCCACTGGGGGGATTCATGAGAAGCCATCGTCCGCTCCCACCATACTTACCAAATATTTAAGGGTTTCACCTTACCTTGTGGGAAGAAGGGGCTAAAGGCCCAGAGGGTAAAAGCAACTGGAAAAATATAAAAGCCTAAAAATGAAACCTTGAGATACTTCGCCCAGGGATCCCCGATAAAGCAGTAAAAGAATTCTCAGCAAGAAATAGAGGGACCCATAAAAATAATAAAACAAGACCTAGTCAGAGGATAGGGGGTCTCATCATGAGCCAACCTATTAGGTCCATGGGCATATAGCGGTATGCCACTATTAACAACTATTTATCACACCAGGGTAGTGGCTCTTGGTAGCATAGCCAAGAGAAAGGGGGTCTCATCACGAGCCATCCTTGTCATTTCTGTGAAAGTGATTATGGGTAAAAATGCTACCACTAGTCACCACGCCAGGGAAGTGTCCCCTGATTAACTTCTTGAAACAAAAAAAATCAATAAAAGAAATAATACAAAAGGCATGAATGGGCTTGGAANCATCCTTGTCATTTCTGTGAAAGTGATTATGGGTAAAAATGCTACCACTAGTCACCACGCCAGGGAAGTGTCCCCTGATTAACTTCTTGAAACAAAAAAAATCAATAAAAGAAATAATACAAAAGGCATGAATGGGCTTGGAATTATTTGCATCCATGACAGGTGCAACTCACATTCTACAGAGGCACCCATAGGTAAGCCATGCACTTCCTTGCTATCACTGCACCCCTTTCCCAGACACCCATTATCCACCTCATCCACTCACATGGCTTGGATTTGATTTCTCCTAGAAACACCCCACATCCAGAGAGCATTTTCCTAATAGGACACCCTGCCACTTCTTCCAAACTTGGCTTGTAGATTAGTATAACATCTTTGAGCACTTGTCCGAGTGAAAGGGGTTTTATGCACATGTTTAATAATATTGATTATTAGTTGTGATTGACATTTCTATGATTCCTATGACTTATGAGCCCATGGAGGGCATATCTGTTGATGTGAAGGATCATACCCAATGGACAGGTACACATGGGGAGATGATTAGTTCAGACCTCCATGGGGATAAAAGCCCACTAGATGGATCCAGAGACCCCAGTAGGGGGTAGAGACAAATGAGAGGGCTTGCACTGGAGAAGAGGAGGATGTTCCACCAGAGGCAACTTAGCAGGCCTGTACCCAGGGGGGTTGTTCCCTTCTCACTAGGACGTTGGCCTTGGAAGGCCCCTAACATCACCTAGGACATTCATGACGTCATCTAGTGCTTGTGGAAATTTTGGGAGGCAGTCGTGGCGCATGTGATAGCTTCCAGAGGCCTAATGAGGCCTAACATTTTACTTCAAGGAGGCCAACGTTGCCCTGGAAGGGGCTAACGTCACCTTAAAAGGGCATGCCGTCCTCATTTTTGCTTGATTATGACATTTAATGTAAAACAATATTATTATGTATTTTTGGCCATGCCGACCTTTTGTGACCTAAAAATTGATTAAGGTCATTGATACTGTATAAGTAAGAGAGATAAAACTCTCTTTTATTCATCATCTTTCACTCACACTTGTGTGAGGTCTGAAATTTTCACCCTCCTTTAGGGTTTTTGGCTGAAATACTAGTGCACACTTGTTGAAGGAGGATTTTCTTGGCTATTTTTGGCATTTTCTTGGTGGAAGGTTTACGACTAGGGTTTGGCTTAATGAATTCTTGGTGAATGTAAGTGAATTTCTCCAATCCTTCCCTTACTTGAATGGTTATGGTATTTTTTACTTGAATTTTGTTAATGAAATTTGCTGGAATAAACCCTAGGAAATAAGCACATGTTGGTGTCCTTGTTTCAATTCCCTGCTAAGATTGTGCCAGGGAGTTTTATTCACATTGAAGACATTTCTAGGGCCTTGCCATTGCAACACCCTACCTATGATCTTCAATCGTAGCCATTTTATCCTGTCATTGAGCTAAAGAAGGAGGAAGATGCACTAAGGCCTAGGGTTACTACACCTTAGTGAGCCATTTTCCCCTAGGGTTTGTTGGTTGAAGCCTTGGCTCAACAACAATTCACCATCAAAACCTCTTGTCTTTAGCCCCAACATTGTCATCTAGTTCCTTCAACTTTTGCCACTATTTTGACTCCATTTTCCCTATAAACGCACTGATATAAAAATTTCTATGCTCGAGTGCCTTGATCACAAATATCCAATACTTTGAACAATTATTAACACCTTATAACCCTAACCTAGACTAACATACTAACCTTATTGTTGTCATCATTCACTTATGTTACAATCATATCCATGCAACATTTTATACATCTTTAAAGCAATTGAAAGATTGGCTAAAGCGTAGTAGTCATTACTTCTAATGAATGTTGGTATTGTAATGTTGATGATAAACCGTTATTGCTCATTGTAAAGCTTCTTTAGAATTTATTGTGAAGTGACGTATTGTGATTATTGCTATTATACATCATTCATTTGCTTCATCAATATTATCAGTGAATTGCTTTATATCAGAAAGTCCTTGATTATATGAAGTACTAAACAACAAGTGATTTTGCATATATATAGTTTCTTGTTGCTTTGTCCCGGGTAGGTACATTTTTGGTTATCATTATCTTTATTGGCTATTTAGTGAGACTTTCTGATTGGTGGTGTCTTGTGAGGGTGAAACTTATACTTAGCCTTAAACCTTTGCCTTCTAAAAACCCTAGGTTACTAGGGATGTCTCCCTTGGGCCTACCACCCTAAATAGAAAGAGATACCCTATTGGGGTGACAGTGATAGAGTAGTCTCCTGTTGCGTCAGTTTTTCTTCTTTACCTTTCCTTTATCCTTCAAAGTACAAACTGTGCGATAACATTTTGGCACCATTGTCAGGGAAAACTGAGTCAATTCTCCTCAAAGATGACACTTTTTCGGTAAGCCTTATCCAAGAACCTTTGTCTTACAAGCTTACCTGGCTACTCCACCGAGGGTGATTCCCTCTTTCCTTTGATAATTTCAAGAAAATTATCTGGCGACTCCACTAACCTTTTCCTAGGTGCCACCTTACTCTCTTTTCTGTGATATTTCCAAGTTATGGGATCATGGCGTCCTGGGAGCAAGTGTATCCAACTATTGATTTTAAAAGGCTTCAAGGATACCCAACTTGTTTTGATACAAAATGGTCAAGCAACCCTCCAATATTTTGGGGCCTCTAGTTCCTCACATTGTAGATTTTTTGGAGTATATGAGCGAGATAGAATTGGGAGGGGAAGATGTTCTAGTAAAGTTATTCATACTCTCTCTACCATCCTCTTTTCAAGACTGGTTTAAAGGTTGTTGCGAAGATATGGGTATATCATCTTTCGTACACCTCATCAGTAGGTTTATTGAATTTGTCAAACCACATTGCCAAACGTATGAAGATGCCCTTTAATGTCTCACAATAGCCTTAGAGGACGAAGGATTCACCACTGAGATTGTAGAAGATCTCAGGGATGTTTATCATGCTCAATACCAAGAACCTTCTGATATGAAAGAAGATATTTATGAAGGAAATTGTCAACCCCTTGAAGAAGAGCAAGATTTCTCCCATGATTCAACATAATGCAAAGAAACTAGAGAAGAAGATTATGAGGATGAAACACTGGTAATCTCTCCTCCATCTGACGAAGTTATACAAGATCCTATCCCTCCTGCATAAGATGAAGATAATGAGGAGAGTCATTTTTCTTTCCAATTTTTTGATGATACCTTATTCTATGATTCAAACAATAAAGAAGAAATGGAGCCCCTGGACAAGATAGAAGATGTAGAGGCAAGTATTCCATTTGATGAAGATGTCCGAATACTTGAAGCTTCTGCACATGAACAACTAAGCAAGGTGAGTTACTTCCCTTTCCAAATTTTTAATGATTCTCTATCTTATGATGTGAAAAGTGAAGAAGTGTTGGATTTTCTAAACCCTTCATGTTATGATGAAGATGATAACTTCGTTGATATTATTAATTAATTCGTAGATGTAGGGAAGCATAAATGGGATGTGATTGGATATGATGGGGATCCCATTTACGATATTGAGGGTCATTCCCAAAATTTTCCTTTACCTTTATGACATGAAGTTACTAATAATTTTGACATTTGGCAACAAGAACATGACATGATTACCGATTTTATTTAGACACTCGAGGATGACTTGATGCTATGCTCTCCTAATGATTTTTGGTAATACCTTGAGGACTTTGATGACTGTTCCTCTAGGCACTCAGATTTATTCTATGAATAAATTATCAACCATCGTTGTGCTCAGATCTTGATAAAAGTGAGGAAGTTACTTTCCTGAAGCAGGATACTTGTGATAAGATTTTGCACCTCCCTTTGATTACTTTACCTCACTATGTCACTAAAGGTATGGTTTGGAAACATGTCCCTTATCCCAAGTCTCCTGTAGGACAAAACCTCATTCTGGATGATCCTTTTATGAGATGGATTGAGCACTTTCCTGAGAGTATGTCTTGGCACTACTTTTTCCCTCCCAACCGCCTCCATGAGCTAGACCTTACAATTTACAATGATACAATACATTTTCTAACTCGTGTTATTTTTGTGCTTAACTTATCACTGCTTTTGTTTATGATGAAGCACAAGGGCATGTATGGGAAGACGTTGCTAGCATGGTTTCACTGGCTATTTGACTACACCTAGCATTCAACCAATGGGTAAGTAGAGGTAAGTAGGTAGGCATTTGCATTCATTGTATATACCATTTGCATTTCATGCTAGAATAATTAGCTTTCATATTTGTACATATGCTTGTTTATATATATATATGACTTGGGGGTGATATCACCACCCCAAATGATTGCTAATAGATTTATGTTAAGATCAAGTAGATTACAGGTTGTGCCAGAGATGCTGAGGTTCTGATGCGCTCTACAGTGAGCACATGTCCTCGAGTTGGAGCTAGATGTTATCCCCCACTTTAGGGATGACTAAGGGGATTATGTCTCGAGGCCCACATGTCCTAGACATGGAGTACCGAGATCCATATCGACTTGAGCATGGCCCTAGAGGGCCCACCTTTTCTTTTCTTCAACACCTCCACTTTGTCAGCATCAACAACATGCATCACCTCGGCTTGGTCATGTAGCAGAAATGGATCTTGCTTCATGAGGTAATGAGTCTGGGTATCATGGTATGTGTCACTATGATCCTCAAAACCTTTGCATATGTGCATTTAATTCTTTGTGTTTCTAACGAGTGCTTGGATCTTATGCCTATCCACTTGACCATATCTGGGGGGTATGACAGGATGCCCTAGTAAGCTTGTTCTTGTAGGTTTTGAGTTTCCACTGTGGGGATTCATGAGAAGCCATCATCCGCTCCCACCATACTTACCACTTTCCATGTTTCTCCCACTCATCCATCCCATTACACTGGTTCAAGCATTAGGTTGGCCAAATATTTAAGGGTTTCACCTTACTTTGTGGGAAGAAGGGGCTAAAGGCCCAGAGGGTAAAAGTAGTTGACAAAGGATAAAAGCCTAAAAATGAAACCTCAAGATGCTTCGCCGATCCCTGAGAAAGGAGTAAAGGATTCTAGCAAGAAAGAGAGGGACCCATAAAAATAATAAAACAAGACCTAGTCATAGGATAGGGGGTCTCATCACGAGCCAACCTATTAGGTTTATGGGAATCTAGTGGTATGAAATTACTAGTATCCGGTTACCATGCCGGGGTAGTGGCTCTTGGTAATATAGCCAAGAGAAAGGGGGTCTCATCACGAGCCAACCTTCTCATTTCTGTGAAATTTCTTCTGAGTAACATTTCCACCACTAGTCACCACGCTAGGGAATTGTCCCCTGATTAGCTTCTTGAAACAAAAAAAAAATAAAAGAAAAAAGACAAAAGGCATGAATGGTCTTGGAAATATTTGCATCCATGACAGGTGTAATTCACCTTCTACAGAGGCACCCACAGGTAATCCATGCATTTCCCTGCTATCACAACACCTCTTATCCACCTCATCTACTCACATGGCTTGGATTTAATTTCTCCCAGAAACACCCCACATCCAGTGAGAATTTTTCCAATAGGACGCCTTGTCACTTCTTCCAAACTTGGCTTGTAGATTAGTATAATGTCTTTGAGCACTTGTCTGGGTGAAAGGGGTTTTATGCACATGTTTGATAATATTTATGATTATATGTGATTGCCATTGCTATGATCCTTGTGTCTTATGAGCCCATGGAGGGCATATCTGTTGATGTGCATGATCATACCCGATAGATAGGTACCTAGATGGACATGTACACATGGGGATATGGTTAGTTGAGACCTCCATGGGGATGAAATCCCATCAGATGCATGTTGAGACCCCAGCATGGGCACTAGTACATATGAACAAATTTGCGATGGTTTGTCGTTGATATTTCTACACTTATCCGTCGCAATTTCCACGAAAGCCGATATTTTTTTTCGTCAGAATAATTTCGTCGCTATATCCACTATCCAAGTGTGCATGGAAACATCGACGAAATTAGCTCTCCATGTGTCACCACCTTCAATATCGGTTAACCCTATGCATCATCACAATTACGACGAACTATCGTCGCAATAACAATGAATGAATGTGGCAATTACGACGAAACTTCGTCACAATTGGGACGAAAAGTTATTCCAAGCCAATAACTTACAACACAACTGTTGAACGTGCGACGAAAGTCTGTCGCAACTTGCAACGAAAATCCATGGTAATATCAATGAGTGCAATATCTCAAAACCAAATTTACGACGCACATGCTGTATATGCGACGAATATTCGTGGCAAATTGTGACGAAGTTTCGTCGCTATAGCGACAGTTGTGGTAAAATAGTAAAATATTTCCGACAAACTTGCGTCGATATTTTTTTGTTTGTTTGTTAATTCTTGCGGAACCTGTTGGCTATGCGATTAACCTGTGGCTTGAGAAACCACGACTCAGGGGCATCTAAGCCGTCAAAATCACCCGGGGATCGCACCCGGCCTGAGCCACACCAACCCTTAACATGGTTGGATTTTTTGTCCCCGC
>SNQJ01S0069379.1:0-39021 GCA_010110895.2 Picea sitchensis
TTTTGACTTAAGATATTTACATTTTTGCTAAATATCATACACATTAGAACCAAGAACATTACAATAAGAGTTCCACCATCTTTGAATATTTTGTTTAAAGTTTAAATGAGTACTGCACATCAACTGAAACCTAAAAGAAATATCTCAAGGAGTGTGAATCCTATGAATGTGAAGTAAAATGAACCAATGGTTTGACCCATGACCTTCTCAAGTAAAGCTTTTCCTAACATATTAAGATTGGCAAGGAATTGATTTATAAGTTAGAATTCTATTATTCCAAGTGAACACACTAACATTTTGGGCTGGGATCAAGTAAAGTTTTTCCTAACCTATTAAGATTGGCACGGAATTGATTTATAAGTTAGAATTCTATTACTCCAAGTGAACACACTAGCATTTTGGGATGGGAGGTTGACTAGATTCTAAGTAGCCTATATGTTCATGTGTCCAACTACCTTCGATTATCTAATACATATTTAAAATTTGTATATTTTATAATTCCATAAAATGCTAATTCCTCCAAAGAAGCCTTTCTAATTGTTAGCAATTATGTCACCACCTTTTAAAACCCACCGACCAAAGGATGACATATTATCAATATTAAATTTATTTTCTTAAGGCAAAACAATGTCTTCGTTTTTTTCGACTTCCATTTTATCTCTTCATTTACATTTACTTGTGACATTCAACTCTCTTATATTCTAACAAATAAAGAAACATGTTTATTATTGGATGTAAAATATGTCTCCATAACATATTTTGTCATGACTTTAGAGTTCATGCCCTTTTTTACAAATTATCTAACAACGAGATAAATATTATGAAATATAGTATTTTTATTAAAATTATTAAAGATGACATGGATTATGTATTTTTTTAATTTTTCAATAAGTATAAAAATGATAATATAATTCTTTTTATTTGGTTAAGAGTTTGTTTTCTTCAAAAGGAATAGGTTAATGACTCCAGATTCAAGGCATCTTGTAAGAGTGGAAAGAGTGAAATTCTACTCCCTTATGAACCAATCATTTTAGGTGGTGCTGTTTTCCTTAAATAATAATGATGAGTCAACTCATTTTTTTTTTATAGCCAAAATAGGGAAATACTATATTAAAAAGATGGTGTACCAAAGGTGACAACACATTTACTAAAGGATTGTTCCAAAAAGACCGTTCTAAAAAATCTATGATAAAATGAATAGTTCTCAACTACAAAACTAGAGAGTTTGCTATAATTAGTAATTATTGCATTCCATGTTTGCTTGCAGGTAGCCTTCTTTATAATGACACCTAAAAGTCTAATAACTTGAAAAAAAATAACAACTAACAAAACACATGTTTTTTATTTACCTCTTCCTAACCAACATCTGATGTGAGTGAGTTTTTTGTTTGATGTCCATGGGTTCCTTTAGTTGATCTCTTCCTTGAACTCTACTTGTGTAGAGTTGAAAGATACCCTCGTCTTTGAAATTGAAGAGAGAGAGTCCTTGTGAAGGTTGAGTGCCAAGTTCCTTAACATGTTGCATTTTTCTTCCAAAATTTCTATCTTCTATCTTTATTGAACCAATCAATTCATAATGGTTGCATTCTAAGAAATGCAATGATGCTTCTTATTATGCACTTTGGATGTCACTGAGAGTAGAGAGATTTTATTTCATTGAATGTATTCCTTGTGTCTTCTCAAGGTTCTTCTAAATTCCAAAATATCTATGTTATTCATAATTGTTAGTTCCAAATCACAATTCATCACAAACTGGACCAAAATGAGAAAGTTGAGCCCAAAGAAAGTATCTTGACCCAATAGAAAACAAATAGAAGTTATAGGTACCCTACGCGTCCTCTAAGGATTAAACCTTACGTTGAATCCTTTAACCCAAAAACCCCCCTAGAATGACCAACAAATAAAATGCCAGAGGATAAACATATAGAGAAAAACCACCTAGCAAATACATTGTTGGAAACAAGCATACCAATGGACAAACAACACCTTCCCCTAATCTAAATACAAAATATTGAAACTAAGACTCTGAGACTAGGACCAAGATGTAGAAACCAAAATACACAGACCAAACCAAAATCCTTGAATCACCTCTCAAACCTAGAGTAATAGAATCAAAATTCCAAATAGGTGACTGCATGATTGAGAAAAGTCTTACTTGGAGGTCGAAGGTCGATATGGTTACCAAAGAACATGTGCAAATGAATCCCAAACCTAGTTGCTCCATTATCCCACAATACCAACATAAATCCTTGAGGCCACATTCAATAGGAAGAGCTCATATGCTAGAGTGACAAGGAATTTTCCTTGTGAGTCCCATCCCAACATGAAGTGTTTAATATGCTCGGAGAGGATTCATGTGAGAGTAAATGCATGTTTGATGTGTCTTCCCTTTCCTTAATAACATTAGGGGATAAAACAAAATGACTTCACCTCACTTTTCTCTAATTCCCCAATAATTAGAGTGGTGGATTTATTTGTCCATTGATCAACTTTCGAGTTGTGGACATGCTTCACATGATAGAATGAAATTTTGAGGTGGGTGCTTGCCTCCTTTGTGGCTCATGTAATGGTCACTACAAGCCTACTATCCAACATAGCTATTTTCCATAGCATTTCTTTAATAACCACATTAAAATCCCAATGATTGTCAAGGATCTAGCATTAACTTCTTTAGCCAAGATAAGGCTGCATAAAAACACATAAGCTTCTACTTGATTGTTTGAAGCTTGTCTAAGACCCCAAACATAGGTTATTTCTATTCTTCCTTCAAGATCGTAGAGAATCCCCCCATACCTGCCAACCATTATAAGTCAACCCACATTTACATATAACAATCAGTAATAATTATCCTCACCATAACAACTAAATTATAATAAATTTTACCACTTAAATATTGGATTACTGAGAGGGGGGGTGAATCAGTAATAACGTAATTATAATCCTTTTTCTTCAAATGTTATATCAATGTAGAATTATTATCCAATAATGGCGGTAATAAATAAACAATCACACACATGCCGTTTTGTTTACGGTGGAAACTGTCGAGGGAGAAAACCACATAATGTTTTTTCTTATATGTCTTGAAATTACATTCATTGGGCTTCCAACTTCCTTTGTTTTCCGGTACCGGCGCGGAGGACATTTCTGGACAACCTGAGGGAGGCTCAACTCTAAATCTCTGGCAGCGCTACAACCCGGAAGGGCTACAACCCTGTAGGCTACAACCGAAGATTGGCTGCAACCATTGTCCTTGCTTACAAAATCACCACCTGAAGTAGAAGTAGAATGATGGAACCAACGTCACACTATCATTGTGAGATATACCAGCATGAAATTTGTACGCAATAAATCTGAACCATGCATCAACCATGCATCAGCACGTAATCAACACGTACCATAAACAAGTGCATCAACCATGCACCAGCGTAATCGGCACATTGCCATAAACAAGTGCATCAAACCATGCGCAACGTAATCAACATGTACCATAAACAAGTGCATCCAACCATGTGCCAAAGTATATTTTTTAATCGTAGTATTAAACTGCTCATCCAACTATGACTGCGTCAATATGTACCAAACATCATCAACTATACCTTCATGTATAGTACCGAAGCTTTCATCAGCCTCGTCAACCATGTACTCAACGTAGTACCTCAACCAAAGAGCCTGTAATTTCATCATCAAAATCGGTTGTAGCTGCAATAGACACGGTTTTACGATCACATTTCTGCAAACCTTCCATTAAATTTAACAACAAGAGAGCAGCATTTTCATCAAACTTGTTTTAGTCTCACATGACCTGGATTCGGATTAGTCAACAACCAACTGATAATCATAACTTTGAATTATAGCAGTATAAATATCTGGAGAACTGATACATAATGTTCTTCAGTGTTTTTAATACAATTACTCCAAATTAGTTCTTGGAACCTCTCGAAAGAGTTATAGCCAAAGAAATGACATACCTTGCTGAATTACGGCTTATTCACAGAGGTGAGACCTTTTAGAGAGTGCCCCGCACCAAATATTTGAATTAAATGATCTGAAACTGTTAAAAATCCTCCTACAGACGGTGCCTAACCAACACATTTGGTCTCACTGAATTTGGATCTGTTATGAAGAAGTTATGACGTTTTACGCAAACACGATTTTGACTAGTTTGAGGACTATTACAAACCCTATTTTCCGCGCAGTGTAACTCCAAAATACAATAAACGATACAAGCTGAATTTTTTACCGCGGATACTTGGATATGTTTATCCTTGCATAGCAATGTCAGGATCTGAATCATTATAGAAAAATTATAGCGAAAATGGGTGAGATAGACCTAAAATAACATGCTGTAGAAAGCACCATCAAAAGAATTTATCTTCTCTTTTCATTTCGATATGCTTTCTTCAACTTCTCTCATAATTTTGTCTTAGATATCATTTTCAAACCTCATACACCTATAGATATTCAATATATGCTCAGGAAGTGTGATTCAAATGAGAGAGCCTCACTCTTATTTATATTCTCCAAGTGGCTTCCTTAAAACATATTCTGGGTCATGAAGCTACTTTCTCTCGCTTATTTTAGGGTTGGGTCCACTTCTAATTTATCCATTAAAATTATTATTGAAGCGAATTTATTTTTGTATTCCTTTGAATTATAATACACTCCTCCACTTCACTTTATTATTTACCTTTAAAAATCTCTTAAACCACTTTATTTACTTTGACCTTTTGGGGCTTCTAGATGACATATGAGGGTCCTCCAACTTCATAAGGCCACTAACTTTCCTCAAACGGTGAGAGGATTTATGTGAAGTTCTACATACCACCGAAGTGGCATGACATTTACTATCCATATAGAATAGTATTATCTGAAATATATCATAACTCGCGCTTTCATTACCCATCAAACAAACTTGGGTCCATTACGAACACAGGGTCTCCAACTTCTCATGGCCATAACTCTCTAACCGTGAGGAATTATGTGAAGTTCACATACCACGGAAATGAAATGACCAAAGAACTATCCATATAGGATATTTTCCCTAGAAAAAATTCACTTTCCTTCATCTCATTATTCCATAATTAAACATGGGTTCTCTTACTCCTGGCGTCTTCCGGTGAGGGTTTTCACCATAGGGGACCACTTTAGGAGTTCATCCATATTTTCTTATCAACCATGACAAAACAATAATGGTCCATATTTACATCAAACACTAATGGGTCAATTACCCAAAACTTTGTACTACATGTCTTTCTTCAAGGGTTGACATCAATAATGACCAACCTTAATCAACAATCTCCCCTTTGACATTGATGGAAACAGTCATGATCCCCCTGTGACCATTGTTTCCCTTGGAACCATGCCTCTATCGTTTTCATCTTTGTGACCATTTCTCCCATTGGAACCATGCCTCTATCATTTGGATCTGATAAATCTCTCCCCTTAGTCATCAATTAGCAAAGGTATCTTTCCGATGGTACATACGCCAGAAAGACTATCCTCTTATGGGTGCTTCACCGATGTACATCGAGACTTATATAAGATAAGCATTCAAAAGCATTCCATTTGGGTAGCAATAACTCAAGTCTTTGGCGAGAAGATGTTCCGAGGCTTCCGTGGAAGATGGTTTTCGCGTATAATGCGCCACTTGTTCTTTGTGCCCATGCACCAACCTCGGATGTTCAGCACACTTCCCGCAACTTTGTTCAGTAGAAAGTGATACTTGATTGGAATGTGCTTAGTCTTCGGGTGCATCACCGGGTTTTTTGAGATGGAATGGCACTTATTATAAATATATTGGAATGGAAATAAATGTACTTCCAACTTTGTATATGTCAAAGTTTGAACTTCATCCAAGGAACACCATTAATACCAGCATGTTGTGCTGCGACTATACTCTACCTCGAAGCTAGATGAGATCACAGATGATCTGTTTCTTGCTTGACCATAATACCAAACCTCACACCTAAGTAAGGCATTGCTCCACTTGGTGCTTAGATGGGTGTCGATACAACACGCCCAATCTGCATCATTTGACCATAAGTGATAGATGTTTTTGGATACTGTAATCCAAACTCTTATGTTCCTTTGAGATGTTGAAGATCCTTTTCTTGCTAATACGTGATTCCTTTGGTCTTTGCTTGAAATCCATTGTCACTGTCCAATGCACGCATTACATGCGGTCTAGATGTTGTCGCATATAGTAGAACGCCGCGATCATTGACCTATATTGCCTGCGATAGCAGACTTGAGATCATCATCTTTGATCAACTTGTAATTGTTTTGCATGGGAGTGATATTTGGTTTTCAATCTTCCATTCCAAAACTCTTAGCATTTCTCTGATATGTTGGTTTGAAATAAAATTTCTTAGTTGCTTTTGGCGTGTCGGGGAGTCAGAGAAGGATAGTTCTCAAGTAATGACACTTCAAATTCTGCATGTCTGCAATTTGCAGTAACTTTGTCATCATCACTACCAAAATAATATCATCAACATAAACTTCAATTAATAAAATGTGCAACGACACCTTGATGTATGGGTTGCTATCGCACTTCCTTTAGAATACGCACCTTACCGGATACTTATCCGATCTTGAAATTACTCCATGCTCTAGAGATTACTGTTTTAGACCATGCAAGGCCTTCTTTGATTTACACACACAGTGCTGTTCTCCGTTATTTGAAATCCTTACGGTTGTTCAAGTAGACTTGTTCTTCTAGTTCCCCATTTAGAAAGGCTGATTTCGTTCATCTGATATGCTTTAACATTTTGGAGCATGCAAAAGCTAAAAGAAAGCGGGTTGGCTTTAAATTAAGCCATTTGGGGCGCCAGCAATGTCTCTTCAAAGTCGATTCTAATCGTGCCATATAGCACATACCAATCTAGTTTGCTTGGCTTTGTCATCTTCATTCAATTTATTTGCGAGCTTGTTTTGTATTAGATCACATTCTTCTTTGGTCTTGGAACCGATTCCCAAATGTAATCATTTTCTCTATTTGATCCAATTCTTCATCATGGCCTTATTCCAAAATTAATCGCCTGGCGGCTTCTTTCAAAAGCGGTTTGAGCTCAGTGTAGATAAGAGTGTTGGTTGTGTTTGTTCTGGTGAATGCAGTTTTCTTCTAGTCTCAACTCCTTGTATTTGTTTCAATGGGCGTTTGATCGAGGATGGATTCTTACGCGCACTCATTTGCTAGGTGTCAAACGGAATGGCGTTGAGCCTTGCTCTTCTACTTACGTTGCGGATTCCTCTTCTTCTTCATCTTCTCTTACCTCTTCTTCTTCTTTTCATCTTCTTCTTCAAAAGTTGTTCCATTGATGATTGGTTTCTTATTTCTTACGTTCTGGTATCTTTGTTTCATCAATTGTTACATTGATGCTTTCCCTACTGTTTAATCTTAGATTGCACGTAACCGGGTTATGCTTTCTTCATTGCCGGTGGCAACAAGGCCTTTGTCAACTCTGGAGTCAAACTTTCCAATTCTGCCATCTTCTCTTTTGATGTAGCATTTGGCTCCAAATACTCTAAAGTGCTTCAAATTCGTTAAACACTTCCATATCTCCTTGGAGTTTTGCATAGGTTTTGTTTAGAAGACGTTACTACGTTTTTTGAATAATGAACTATTGTATGCCAGCGCACGGTGTCCAAAAATGTCATCAACGAATCCATTAGTATTGTTCGAACCATTTCTTGTATTGTCTCGTTCTTTCTCTCAACAGCTCCGATACGATTTGAGGTGTTGTGATAAATTGTCTTTTTATTCCATGATTGTTGTGGTAGTCCATAAATTCTTGAAGTGAATTCTCCTCATTATCAGATCTTAAGCATTTTGATTCTTGAATCCATCATTTCAACCATTTTCTTGTATATCTTGAAATTTTCAAAGCGGTGTTCTTGAGAAAGCAAGCTGCGGTCATTCTTGTATAATCAGCAAATAATAACATAAAATTATCTCTGCTTAATCCTTTTGTTGTAGTTGGTTATTAGATCGGTGTCACACAATTTCTAGTGGTTTTGTTGTTGAATATTCCTTTGATTTGAACTTGGTCCTTGTTTACTTTCCTTGGTGGCAATGCTTGCACAAAGTGTTAGTTGGTTTTGTGATATGGGGAATTTCTCTTACTGCTTCATTTTTCTTGACTTTGACAAGGTTATCCGATACATGTGACCCATTCTTACGTTCCGCGTAGCATCTTCCTTTCTGATACAACACTTTTCATTTTGATTTAAACAGCTTACCTTATATGTTGCTTGATTTGCAGTTGTTGCAATTAATTTTCCCGAACCTTCTTTCTTATCTCACACTTTGTGAATCGAAAGTATTAACTTTATGACCTTGGTCACACATTTGACCTCACACTTACAAGATTATGTTTCATATCTTCTACTAATTAGAACATTTTTTGCATTTTCAATCTTGTTCCCAATTCTGATTGTGCCTTCTCAAATGATTTTGGATGAAATATCATTTCCAAAGGTGATCCATCTTTTTTTACTCGTAATGTAAGAGCTTTGTCTCTATCACCTGTCATGTTTTGAACATCCACTATAAACACACCAACCACGTTTCTTGTGTTTAACCTGTAGAAGCGTGTGCATTCTTCATTGTTGTATTGATTCTTTTTTCTTATCCATGTCATTTTCGAGATTCTTGTTTGTATTTCTGTTGAGTTCTGGCATGAGGGCGTCGTGCGCAATATTTGGCCATGTGATCAAAATTGTTGCATTGTAACATTCCGCCCGATTGGCGGGATTGAACTTGTTGTAACTTCTACTTTGTGTTTCTTTCGGTCTTCTTGTTGAATAACCCCTTTGTTTATGACTCTCAAAGTTATTATTATTCATGTTGTTAGCTTCAAATTTTATAGCTTTAGCGGTATTGAAACGCAACATAAACCAAAAATATAGTTTGATACACGGTAGTTGAAGATCTTATGAAAGGTGCTCTCTTATGAATCATACTGCTTCGCGGGCGTATTTGTCTGTTGTTGATTTTGAAATACGAATCTTCTGGGTGGAGGAGTGTCCTCGTAATCTTCCTTGTATATATTTTTATCCCCTTTGATTGTTTTTACGCATAACTTTTTGGATTTGTTTCTTTCTCGTTGTTTTGGAGCTTGATCCCTTTTCATTCTGATTGTATCCAAGTCACGGACTTGTCCAGATAAGATTTTTGACGCTAATAATGTCATCCAAAACTTTTTGAGTTGATACGCGCATATTTTTCTTTTGAATATCTTTTTTTTTTTTTTTTTTTTTTTTTCTTCCATATTTCCAATGATCTTTCGTCATTTCCTTCTAGTTGTTCTGTGAGTGCTTCTTCAATTTTTTATCTTCTTCAAACGAACCTTCAATTTTGTAATCATTTGTTCAGTTCTTGAGTGTTTTTCTTATCTGGATTACGCTTGCTTCTTGTTTTTCTTCTTTTTTCTCTTGATAACTTCTATAACTCAGTAAATTCTTCTCGGAAGTCAACGCCTTCTTCAATTTCATTAACTTCTTTTATTAGCTCTTCATTTACTTCTTGAGTCTTTTTTTATCGAGTCTTCTGCCATATAGAACTCTCCATGTTTCCTTTATTCTTGACTTCATCTTCATCGATGATGAGATGTCTTCATAGTGCAAAAAGTTTTCTTGAAAACTTTTTTTTTTTTTTTTTTTTTTTTTTTTTTATTTGTTTGTTTTCCTTTTGATTAAACCTTCATCATTTCTCTTTTTCTTGAGGACATTTATTTATAAAATGACCAATACCTTCATAATTAAAACAAATTAAAGAAGCTTACCTACGTACCTACCGTTGGTTCCCTTATTCCAGATCTTTTTTGACAAGGGAGGTGGCGCTTCTTCCATCATCTTCGAGGCGTCGTTATTCTTTGCTATATTATTCTTGTTCCTTTTATTTTGCTTTGATCTTTTGGATACTTTGAAGGATGCTTCTTTTTTACATCTAGATTTTCCCTCTCAGTTCTCATCTCTCCTTATCTTGTAGAAGATTCCATCACCGGTTGATCCATACGAACAATGAGTTTAGATCCCGATCTATATTCTGATGTTAATCTACGGGTTTGAATCTCATAGGAAAAGATCTTGGTACCTTTTGAACAATTCTGATTCTTAGATTTCTTCTCCCAATCCTATGATTGCGAATTTCATTATTTCTGCATCGACTACCGTGAAGTGTGAATATCTTCCATCTTCCTTCATTTTTAGTTGTTGAACTAACCTCTATAAGTTTGGAAGCTTTGTTGTTTTGACTTTTTAGTCTCCTTCATAAATATTTGAAATCTTGTCCCAAATCTCTTTTGTGAATTTCCCACAATGCAACGAGGTGAATATTTGTATCGAGACCATTCAAAGAGTCATTTTATGAGAAACGAAATTATTCTCCCTTAGAGTTTCAACTGGCATCGCCTTGTTGGTGGAGCTGGCACGGTGCTATGTATCATCTGATTGATTGCCAAACTTTGAAATCCACATTGCGTATATATGCCTTCATCCTTATGCTCCAAAAGCATACTTTAGTCCATCAAACTGTGGTATTTCATTTTTATCACAGGTTGGTACTCTCCATGATCTCTACCTTTTCGATTGGTTGGCCAGTTTACGAAGGAACACCTTTCACGATACCAATTGTTCCCGGATTCTTGGGGGTGAAATGGTAATAGAGTAATTATAATCCTTTCTTCAAATGTTATATCAATGTAGAATTATTATCCAATAATGAGTGTAAATAAACAATCACACACGTACGCAGTACACCAGTGTTTTCATTGAAGCCCCGATAGGGATACAAAACCACGAAATGCTTTTCTTATATGTCTTGAAGATTTACATTCAAATTTCCAATTTCCTTTGTTTTCCGGTACCGTGAAGGAGGTTCCAACCTCCTAGTTTCTCGGACTACAACTTTGAGGAAGCTCCAACTCCCAAATATTTTAGCTCTGACGGAAAGGAGGCTACAACCCCAATGTGTTCTCCGTACAATAACAGAAAGGTGGCTACAACCACATGTCCTTGCCAGATCACTTACGAGTAGAAGTAGAATGATGGAACCAACTTTGTCAGCTATAACGTGAAATATACCGCATTTCAAGCACGTACCAATAAAATGCGAACCATTACATCAACCATGCATCAATGTCACTAATCAACACATTGTACCATAAACAGTGCATCAACCATGTACCAACCTGTAATCAACTTGTTGTTTGGTACAGGTTGTTTTGTGCATGGTTGATGCACCAACCCGTAATCAACACGTACCATAAACAAGTGCATCCAACCATTGTACCAGAGTGTGTACCAATCATGTGTCAACTCATCAACTATGACTTCGTCAATATGTGTACCAACATCATCAACTATACACTTCATGTATGTGCCAACTCATCAACTTCTGTCTCAACCATGTACTCAGCATGTACACCTCAACAAAAGCCCTCATCAATTTCATCATCAAAATCTGGTTTGTGGCTCTGTAATGGGCCACGGTGTTTTATCACATTTCTACAAACCTTCATTAACTTTAACAACAGAAACTAGCGCATTTTCATCAAACTTTTCTTTAGTCTCCGCATGCCTAGTTTTGGATTAGTCAGCTCTAACGGAAGTAATCATAGCTTTTGAACCTGTAAATGTATAAATATCTGGCTGACACAATGTTCTTGATTATTGTTTTATGTAATTCCTCAAATGGCACTACTTGGAACCTCTGGAAAAATATTTATAGCAAAAATGGCATTACCTTGTTGAATTACGGCTTATTCTAGAAGCGACCCAGAGTGCCCACAAATATTTGATGAAATGATCTGAAACTATTACTATTCTACAGACTGTACCCTAACCAACACATTTGAATTACTGCTTTGAATTGGGATCTGTTGTGAAGAAATTATGACATTTTTACAGAAACGCGATTTTGACTGGTTTGAGGCGTACAAACCCTATTTTCCCGAGAGTGTAACTCCCAAAATACAATGACCCACAAGCTGCATTTTGAACCACAGATGCTTGGATATGTTTTCACTTGTAGCAATTTCGGGATCCTGAATCATTATATAAAGTTATGGCGAAAATGGTGGGATGATATTTTGAAAATAACATACTATATAAACACCAAATCAAAATTTATCCCTTCCTTGCATTTTAGAGCCTTCTTTTTCTTCCCTTTCCTGAATTTGAAGCATAGATATCATTTGTAAAATCTCAGATACCTATAGATATGCTCAAATTAAATCCAAATGAAAGAGCCTTGCCTCATTTATACTCCAAAGTAGCTTCCTTAAAACATATTCTAGGTCACTTGGCCCCACTTTCCTTATTTAGGGTTGGGTCCGCTTCTAAATTCTCCATTAGAGTATTGACCGAAATAATTTTAGCCATTCACTTTGAATTATAATACACTCATCCTTTCCTTATTATTTACCTTTTAAAATCTCTTAAACCACTTTGACTACTTTGACCTTTGGGGCTTCTAGATGACATATGAAGGTCCTCCAACTTCGAAAGGCCAAAACTCTCAAACCATAAGGAGTTATGTGGCGGACTACCCTTCCTGAGAAATGTCATAACATTTACTATCCATAGAATAGTATTATCTGAAAATATATCCTTACTCATGCACTAAAACACCCATCAAATAAACTTGGGTCCAAGCGGGTCTCCAATACTCATGGCCATAACTCTCTAGCAGAGTGAGGAATTTATGTGCCGTTCCACATACCATAGGAAATGAAATGACAAGAACTATCCATATGGGATATTTTCCACGACCGTTCACTTTCTCATCTCATTATTCTATAGACATGGTTACTCTGCTCCTAAGCGTCTTTGGTGAGGGACTTCACCATAAAGGGACCACTTGGAGTTCATCCATATTTCTTATCAACCATGACAAAACAATATGGAGTCATATTTTTAAAACCTTGTTGGGTCCATTTACCCAAACCTTTGTGCTTCTGGTCTTTCTTCAAGGGTTGACATCAATGACAACTTCTTAATCAACATTAATATATATATATATATATATATATATATATATCAAGAGAATCCTCTCACTTGTGTATAGTTAGTATTACATCATATCCAAATCAATCTCTTTACTTACGAGTCTTTGCTTTCCTCCCAATCATATTACATCACATCCAAATCAATCTCTTTACTTACCAGTCTTTGCTTTGCTATGCCTTCCCAAAACTTCGAAGCATTCTCAACATCTCTCGAATGCAAATAATATACTTTATTATAACATTGAATTGTGTTTCAAGGTACATTAATCACTTTGTCCAACCATTCCTTCTACTAGGGATAATACATTTTAATAATGTATCGTAATCATGTAATATATTTAAAATGAGTTTATTTTTTATATTAAAATGTGCAAATGGACATTCCAAAATATTGAACTTGACAAGTCTACTATCGATGAATGAATATTGTTTTGTAAAGAAGTTGTTTTCTTTCCATTTCACTTATATTATAACTTAACTCGAAGAAAGTCAATGCATACATTGGGATGATGTATATACAAATAAAATTTATTTATTTTTTAAGTTCCTGTGTGTGTTGTAGACGGGATAGTTAACTACTGCTAGGAAACACACGCTGTACATTACCAGGTAAATACGAAAACCATGTGCCAAACAAAGTAGTTTGGTAAATACATTCATTATTTTATGCGACAACCTATTTCATTTGTCAACGTAACCATAATACATTCATTATTTTATGCGACAACCTATTTCATTTGTCAACGTAACCATATAATTGCTTTGTAGGCATTGCCAACTTTCCCATTTTCTAAATCAAATAATTTAAATTTAAATTGTTTTAATGTGTAGTAAATCATGTATTACAAAGGATTGCCGATTTCCATTTTCTAAATCAAATAATTTAAATTTAAATTATTTTAATTTGTAAATCATGTATTCATTTTTTTTTATTTGTAAGTATTTTTTTTTTGTTAGGCCTTATTCATAGAATATAAACATAACATTATGGAAATAGATTGTAAAGTGTTAGAGATAATGTTTACAGTTGTTGTAACTGTGAGTTTTTAGGTTAACTATGAAATAACGCTTACAACTGTTGTAACTGTGAGTTTCTAGGTTAACTATTTTTAGCTAATTAGATCCACTTTCTTAGGATCTAGATTGCTAGGAGTCGGTGATCTCGATTCTATATATGTAACCTTCATTTGTCTATGAAATACAAATTGAATTGTGTTGTGTGCAATATGCCTTCTCTCATATTTTCTACTTGGTATCAGAGCTGAGGCGAGAGGAACAGAGAGCTTGATTTGATGTTGTGATGGCATTGTCAATAAGCCTGAAGAAATCATGTTGAGCCGTGAGAGGAGCCATCTTATGAATTGCTGAGCGAGCTAGGTGAAGTTGTAGATTGCTGCAATCCTGTTTCTACTGTGAAAAATCACTTTTCCACTGCTATCCATTTCTGTAGTTCGTTTCCAAAATGAAACTACTGAGGAGTCGTGAGCTGGATTAGAGGATTGAACGTTGTTGGTGACACATGGGTCGAGATGTTGAACAAAGGAGGGTCTCATTCTGAGAAAGGATCTGAGAATCACTCAGATCACAGGATCTAAACATTGATGACATTCGTCTCCAGATTTGTTGCATATTGCAAGGAAGGAGCCTGTCGTGATCTGTTGTAATCTGCATAGAGGAAGGAACGTTTCCATATCTATTGATTGCAAAGGTATTCATTTTCTGATTAAATTTTTTATTGATATGGAGAATATTGCATTGGAAAATTTTAATGGTTTTAATTTCCATACTTGGAAAGTAAAAATACAACTTCAAATGACGCATAAGAATTTATGGGGAATAGTAAAAGGTACTGAGAAGGCACCTACAGATCCCAGGCAATTAATTGAATGGGAGAAAAGAGAGGATAGAGCCAAGTCCATTCTTGGGCTGTCTCTTGCAGATTCCCAACTACACCTAATAGATTTGGAAAAATCTTCTCAAGAAATGTGGGTACAATTGAGTACAATATTTGGAGAAAAGGCTGTAAATGTCAAATTTTCATTAAAATTACAATTATTCAAATTAAAAATGCCTGGTGAAGTATCATTGTCTTCTCACATAAATGATCTAAAGTCTTTGTTAGCACAGTTGGCAGAGATCGACTCTAAAGTCGATGAAGATGATGCAAAAGCATTTTTTCTTAATAGTTTGTCTCCAAAATATGACAATGCTATTTTTACTTTAACTCAATTACCCTCTCGAACTCTGGAAGACATGATTTCGACACTCTTAACAGAAGAAAAGAGGATGAACGAAGGTGACATGGAAGTCAGTTCACATGCTGAAATTGCACTATTCTCCAAGGGAAGAACAAATAAAAACATTGAATGCTTCTATTGCTGAAGACGTGGACATACAACATTGAATTGCAAAACACATGCTAGTGATCTTCTAAAAGGTAAACTGAAAGAGTCATCTAACATAGTTGAGGACTCACTAGGTGCTATGCATGAATACTCATCCAGTGATGATGAACCTTCTCAATCATCTCTCAAACTTTTCTAGAATATAGTTATTTATGTATGTTAGATATATATTGTAAAAACTTTTGATTTTTGTTGTATGTCGGTGCTCCAAGATCATCAGTTATGTGTTATCATTGTGTTGTTGAATGTGTGTAAAAAGGTCATTTTGTAAGATCGATTACTGAATGTTTCAGTATCGAGACTATTCTTTGGGGTAGTTTAGAATCATCGATCCTATAAATACTTCAAAGATGGTTGGAAGCGGTTGCATTTGTGTTGGATGAATTGGTAGCTCGAAGATGATGGAGAGAAAGATCATGTCTATGAAGTTCAGAGATGGGTGTAACTGCGTATGAGGACCACTGACACAGACATGAAAAAATTTGTGTTGTAACCTTTTGTTATGTTTTGTAATTTGTGATTGCCATATTTGTAATGTAAGCATTAAGGGAGGGTGTTAGAGATAATACTTACAACTATTGTAACTATGAGTTTATAGGTTAACTATGAGAGTATGCTTACAGTTGTTGTAACAATGAGTTTCTAGGTTAACTATTTTTAGCTAATCAGATCCACTTTCTTAGGATCTAGATTGCTAGGAGTCAGTGATCTAGATGTTATATATGTAACCTCCATTTGTCTATGAAATACGAATTGAATTGTGATGTGTGCAATATGCCTTCTCTCATATTTTCTACCAGCTATGAGTTGGAGATATTGAAAGAAAAGGCTTCAATAGCAAGGCTTGAGAACAAACAAAGCCCCTTCAGAAGAAACAAAGACCAACTCCACAATCAAATATAGGACCAACAAAGCCCCTTCAAAAAAAACAAAGACCAACTCCACAACCAAATACAAGACCAAAAAACAAGGGAATACAAACTTCTAGAAAACTGGAATGGAATCCACATTCCCAAGAACTCCATTCATGCTGAATTGAAAAAAGGCAAGAAGGAAAGGAGGAAACTTGATTAGCTAAGATCTACTTGATAATTGAATTCCGGATATATATGATAAAACTAAAGGCTAAATTATGATCTTGAAAGCAATTTTATTCAAAGCTCAAGGCTAATAGTTCTTCTTTAAAATTGGAACCCTCTGAATTGACCTTGAATCTAATATCTAATAGTATCTTATATTTAAATTAGATTTCAATTTCAAAATATTTGTCATAATACTTATCTTTTTTAATTTTTTAGTAATCAAAACTAAAGTGATCTTGGAAAGCTTCTCCTAATATCTTTTCCGTCATCTAAATAACATTCTAAAAAAATCAAATCAATAAACCTTAATCATCTTCTTCATCATCATCATTAAGTTTATTGAAAAAAACATATTATTTAGTTAATTTTCTTCGTCATCATCATTAAGTTTATTGGAAAAACCATATTATTTAGTTAATTCTGTATGAGAGGTCCTGAGTTTGAATCACAAAAAATAGTATAATGTAAAATATTTTGACATCATAAAGAGTTATTTGCTTGACTGAAATTTTTAATATGATTCCAGGATGAAATTTTTAATATGATTCCAGGATGAGATGGTAAACCGTGTAGTCGTTGCCCACGTGAAAACTTTTTCCGAGTTGCATTTGAATTTTGATTACCATTTAGACATCATCTCCAACATTTTCTCCTCAAAAGTCATGTTATCTTCATGAGGAAATGAATGCCGGGCCGGCTACAATTAACTAATTAACGAAACCTTCTCGCAAATGGAGAGCAGATTCTAGCTTTCTGACGGTGGAAGCCATGGCAATAGTAGAATTGAGAAACCTACGGTAGTGTGAGGTTCAAGATGGACGCGGTGCGATGCGATATACGTGAATTTAGACAGACAGCGGTTTGAAGTGAGACAAGGGTTTGAAGTGAATTGCGATAAAACCAAGAAATGAAGCATGACTCTCCGTTCCTTTCTTTCTTATATTTCAAGGAAAGAAGGTGGCGTGCTCAGGCTTCCTCGATCTTATCTTCACCTCCCTCGTCTTCCTCGAAATGCATGAGAAAGGAAGACACGGCAGACAGCGAGAACGCCATCCCGCTGAAGTAAACACTAGTATAATGCCATGCATGGCTACCCACTCGTGCAAGAGATCCGTTGAAGGCGGAATCCAGCCTGTCCTTGGATTTTTTAGAGGCAAAACCCGGGTTTCGTGTCCGACGTCGCTTTCTGAGGCACTTTACCTTCTGTTTTTATAGTCCAACGATCCGTCGCCGATGCCGTACCGTTCTTCATTGCAAGAGGGCAATCAAATTCTCTCAGGCCCATTAAGGATTGGGGACTGGGGGAGGGGGGGCGATTTGCGTTTTAACTTCTCTTTTATAAATTCGCGTTCTCGTCTGCATTGATATTCAGAATCTGTTTCAGAGAGAGAGGCAACAGGCAAGGCAAGCTGTGGAATGTTTTTATTCCTATAAGTAATTATATTAAATATTCGAGATGAGTCAGCTCAGTTATTCGCCAGCCTGCACCATGACATCAAAGGAAGTTAGACGGCACACGGGCTTCAGCAAGCGGTGTGTTGCTGTGGCCAGAGAACAGAGGGCTCGATTATATATCATACGCCGCTGTGTCATCATGCTTCTCTGTGTTCATGGAGGAGACTGAAAAAAAAMTTCTYATCAATCAGTCAGAAACTTGGAGATTTAACTAGATCAGCTGTTAGAATAGCTGGAGTCAAAGTATTATAATGATAGCAAGCAAGCAATCTATGTTTCAGTTCTGCTGTGTAGATGGTTTCTCACTAGTTTTGGAGGTAACACAGGTGTGTATAGATCGAAGACCTTTGCAGATTAAGGCAAGTAGCTGCAGAGGGTGGGTCACGGATTGAGATTGGGCATCACGGTTTTCTTACTCCATCGTTAGTTAGTAATAAGGTGTGATCACTCAGAGAGCCGATAATTGGATGGTTTGGTTTCAAGGCCGGTGGTTGTATTGCCAGGGATCTTTTATCTTTTTTGCCATCACTCCAGAGGGAGGGATTGGTTTGACAGTACGATCATTCAGGACTTTAGTTTTTTAACCAAACATCTAGCTCTTGGGCTTGGAGATTTGGTTGCTCACCATCTTCCTTTTTGGCACAGTGATGTGTTGTTTGTTATAAGGGGATTGTAATTATGTATTTGCCTCTTTGATAYGGAAAATAGAGCTGTTTCACAATGACAAATAAAATTGGTATTTTAGGATTTAAATCGTTAGTCGATATGGATAACAGCGCATAACAGAGCTGTTTCTGCCTGTTGTTAAAATTGGTACTTTAGGATTTAAATTGTTTGTYGTTATGGATAATAGAGCTGTTTCTGCCTGTTGTTTCTCCGCTTATGATAGATATGAAAACMAGTAAATTATTGCACCAACTAAGCACCAGCTGAATTCCAACATAGATAAAACAAACTAATCCAAAAGCAATTTGAATTAGCATGAGAAGGATCTACCTATTTTATGCATTCTGGAATCTATTGTTCTGATTAGTCTTCCCAAACTATTTGGATTACTTAGGGTAGCTATCCATCGACATAACTTCTCAAATCCTCTCTTCTGATTTCTCTTTCATTGATTCTTCTCTATCATGGTTATGAAAACGTTACAATGCATTAATTATGCAAAAGTTGCAATGCATTGTCTTTATTAGCTGTAAATTTCATTGATTCTTCTCTATCATGGTTATGAAAACGTTACAATGCATTAATTATGAAAAAGTTGCCCTTAGAGCATTGGAGCCTAGGCAGGGTGTGTCCTTATGTTAATTCTCTCTTTGAATATTCGCGGGGTAGGGGGTTCTTACAAATTATAAACCCTCAAACATTTGGTTTTTACTGTCCGTCCTAACATTATCTTCCTACAAGAGACTATGGCTTCTCAGAAAAAATCTGTTGATTTCTTTCTTAAGGTTTGTCCCTCCTGGGACTGTGTAGTTTTGGATCCGAATGGACGGTCGGGGGGTCTTCTCACTGGTTGGAACCCTTTTGCGGGTGATCTTTGTGCATTTGGCACTTCTGTCGGAATTCTACTTGAAGGTAGGCACAAAGACATTTCCAGAAGGATTAAAGTTCTAAATTGTTATGGCCCCTACAAGGATAGGGAGGATTTCTGGCAGACTATGGTTTTTTAGGGGTTAAAGATTTGATTGTTGGTGGAGATTTAAATCTTACTCTTTCCGCAAGGGAAGTATGGGGGATCATGCAAGATTTGATTCTCAGTCATTTTATTTCTCTGAGATGTTCTCTAAAATGAGTCTAGTGGATATATTCCCCTTTCATTTATCTCCCACCTAGAGAAATGGCTGCTCGAGATCTGTGAGAATTTCAAAGTGCCTAAACAGATTTTTAATTAATGAAGTAATCTCATTTCATAACCCTATCTGTCTTCAACTTGAAGAATCCTCGGACAGATATTCTTACCCCTTTAAATTTAATCGTGTCTGGTTGACAGAACCATATTTCATTTTATTGGTCACATCCTCGTAGAGGTCTATGACACACTAGAGAGACCCTTCGGCAATGAAGTTACTAGTGTCAAATCTTAAAAAGCTTAAAGTATATGTGATATTGAGGAAAAGGCAGAAAAAGAAAACTCTCCAGGAAGAACTTTGGAGGATAGAGTAGAAATTGGAGGAGATTTTTCTCAGATGTCCATCACATATTTTCTCCCCAAATGATGATTTGAGGGCGCCCTGAAAAAAGTACAATCCAAAATTCATAGATTAGAAGAGGAATCGTGGAGACAAAAAAAGTCGAGCCACTTGGATTAAGAGTGGAGACAAAGATACGAGTTTCTTTCACAAGTATGCTACACATCGCCGAAACATCAACACTATATGGGATATCTTGGATGAGGTTTAGGTAATTTTAAATCTACACAATCTGATATTAGGGCCACGACTTACAAGAATTTTAAGACACTGCTTAGTGAAATTGGGATTGAGGATATGACCACACAATTTAATGTTATCAAAGAGGTTCCTCGCTTCTTTTCTGATGAGGAAAGTGATGAAGTTGGTAAGAATTTTAAAACACTGCTTAGTGAAATTGGGATTGAGGATATGACCACACAATTTAATGTTATCAAAGAGGTTCCTCGCTTCCTTTCTAATGAGGAAAGTGATGAAGTTGGTAAGAATTTTAAGACACTGCTTAGTGAAATTGGGATTGAGGATATGACCACACAATTTAATGTTATCAAAGAGGTTCCTCGCTTCTTTTCTGATGAGGAAAGTGATGAAGTTGGTAAGCCAATTTCCATTGAAGAATTGCAGGAAATCGTAGGTATGATGCCCAAGGAAAAGAGTCTTGGCCCGAATGGGTGGACACAAGAATTGTTCCACTTATTTTTTGATATTATAGGTTTGGACTGCTTAATGCTATTGAAGAATCTAGGACAACTAGGTGGGTCATTGGATCCTTAAATGCAACCTTTGTGGATTTAATTCCAAAGGTCTCTAAGCATGTTTCCTTTAATGATTTCAGATCTATAGCTCTATGTAATTTCTTTTATAAGGTCATCATAAAAATTATTGCTTCTAGGATTAAGGAGAAACTGGCCTCGTGCATTTCAGCAGAACAATTCGGGTTCTTAAAGGACAGATTGATCTTTGATGCAGTAGGGATTGCACAAGAATTTTTTCATACTGTCAAGACTAAAATTTTTAATTCCCTCATCCTTAAACTAGATCTAAGGAAAGCTTATGACAAGGTGAGTTGGCAGTTTCTTACGATGATGTTGATACAAATTGGATTAAAATGGGAAGTGACACAATGGATAATGGGTTGTATTTCTAGTGCTAATTATGCGGTCTTGATAAATGGTTCCCCTATTGGCTTCTTTAAAAGTCATAGAGGGTTGGGACATGGATGCCCTCTCTCTCCTTTACTTTTTCTCCTGGTGGTGGAGGGCCTTAGCAAGATTCTAAAGAAGGCATGTATATAAGGGAGTTTCAAAGGAATCAAGGTTGCTACATGCATTACCATTTCATATTTATTTTTCGTTGATGTTGTTTTAAGTTTGGACTCAGGAAATCATGAGGACTTGATTGCCTTCAAACTTTTCCTAGCTAGTTTCTGCAAGGCCTCGGTCATGGAGATAAACTGTCAAAAGTCCCGCTTTCTTGTTCATAATATAGATGACAGGCTAAAATCAAGGCTACTGGATATTTTTGATATTTCAACGATCGATCTGGAACAAGGGTTGAAATACCTTGGATTTTTCATAAATCCAAACACGTATAGGATCAATGACTGTATTTGGTTGATACAAAAGGTGGAGAAGAAGCTAAGTCATTTGGCATACCATTGGTTATCTTTGGGGGGGATATTGGTCCTGGTAAATTATTTCCTCCAAAACATAACAGTTTATTGGCTCAGTGTTACTAAAGTCCATGTTAACATCATAAATAAAATTAGTCAATTTTTTCCCACTTTCTATGGAAAGGAGAAAAGAAGCCCTCGGGATTTCACTTAGCAAGTTGGGATAATATTTCTAAACCCAAAGCTTCTGGTGGCCGGGGTATTCGAAATCTTCACTAGTTTTCAAAATCTTTAGCTACAAAATATTTATGGAGAGCACTGTTTGGTTCAGGTCTTTGGAGCAAAATTATGATGAAAAAATACTTGAAAGGAGTTGATGTCATATTTTGGTTGAGGACAGAAGGATATAAATTTCCTATGGCATCTAATTTCTGGAAACATCTTTTGGGTTCCTTGCTAATTCTGAAGCGATGGTGTGCTTGGAATGTAGGTTGTGGTTCAAGAGTTATGGTGGACCATGACCCTTTCATTAGTTGCAACTATCAGACAATTAGCTTAGGTTGATGGATACTTGGTATGGATTGTTGGTTTTCATTGATGTCAACCATTGGAGAGTGATATTGTAGATTGATGTCAACCCTTAGTGATTGATGTCAACCCTTGGAGAAAGTCCGGTAGCAAATTTCGGTAGCACAAAGGTTTGGGTAATGGACCCAAGTTTGTTTGATGTATAATGGTATGAATTTTAATATATTTGAAGGTAATACTATTCTATATGGGTATTACATGTCTTTCCATTTTCGTTGGTATGTGGAACATCACATAACTCCTCACGGTTAGAGAGTTATGGCCATGTGAAGTTAGAGAACCCAGGTTTGGGTAATGGACCCAAGTTTATTTGATGTATAATGGTATGATTTTTGATATATTTGTAGGTNCCATTTTCGTTGGTATGTGGAACATCACATAACTCCTCACGGTTAGAGAGTTATGGCCATGTGAAGTTAGAGAACCCAGGTTTGGGTAATGGACCCAAGTTTATTTGATGTATAATGGTATGATTTTTGATATATTTGTAGGTAATACTATTCTATATATGGATATTACATGTCATGCCATTTCTTTTGGTATGTGGAACATCACATAACTCCTCACGGTTTAAGAGTTATGGCCTTACGAATTTAGAGAAACCTCATGAGTCATCTAGAAGCCCCAAAAGGTCAAAGTAGTCAAAGTGGTTTAAGAGATTTTTAGAAGGTAAATTATAAAGTGAAGTGATGAGTGTATTATAATTCAAAGTAAATACAAAATAAATTATTTAAATAATAAAATTAATGGAGAAATGACTAAGTTGACAAGTGGTTAGAAGTGGGTTAGCCCTAAAATAAGGAAAGTGGTTTAAGATGGTTAGAAGGTAACCCCTTGAGGTAAAGTGAAGTGATGAGTGTACTATAAGTCAAAGTGAATACAAAATAAATTATTTAAATAATAAATTTAATGGGGAAATTAGAAGTGGGTTAACCCTAAAATAAGGAAAGTGGACAAAGTGACCTAGAAGATGCTTATAAGGAAGCTACTTGGAGAGTATAAATAAGAGGCAAGGCTCTCTTATTTTACAACACACTTGAGAAAATTGAATATCTATAGGTGACTGAGGAAACCAAAGGGTATCTAAGACAAATTTCAGAGGGAAGGGGAAGAAAAGAATGTCGAAATTCAAGGGAGGATAAATTCTTTTGATGATGCTTTCTATGGTATGTTATTTACAGGTCATCTCACCATTTTCACAATAACATTTTTTATAGAAGGATTTAGACCGTGAAATTGATAGGCCATTGAGAAAACATATCCAAGTATCTGTGGTATAAATTTTATCTTGTGGGTCATTGTAGTTTTGGAGTTACACTCCGTGGAAAATAGAGTTTGTGGCTAGTCCTGAAACTAGTCTAAAACAAATGTTTCGGGTAAAAATGTCATAACTTCTTCATAACAGATCCAAATTCAGTAAGACCAAATGTGTTGGTTAGAGTAAAATCTATAGTATTTTTTGTAACATTTTCAGATCCATTCAACAAATATTCCGTACGGGGCACGTTATACAAGGTCTCTCTCTAGAATAAGTCAAAATTTAGCAAGGTATGTCATTTTTGCTATAACTCTTTTTCTGAGAGGTTCCAAGTAGTGACACCTGGAGGAATTGCATAAAATAAACTAAAGAAAATTGTGTACTATTTTTAGTTCTTTATTCATTATAGGTACATAGTTATGATTATTTCAAGTTAGGGTTGTTGACTAATCCAAAACTAGTCATGTGAGACTAAAGAAAAGTTTGATGAAAATGATAGTCTCTTGTTGTTAAAGTTAAGGAAGGTTTGTAGGTATGTGATCATATACACCAAGTCTATTACAGAGTTACAAATTAGATTTGGATGATGAAATTAATGAGGGCTTTTTGTTGAGGTTAAAGTTGGGTACATGGTTGAGATAAGTAGTTGATGAGTTGACACATACATGAGGTGTATAGTTGATGATGTTGGTACATTTTGATGAGTCATATTTGATGAGTAGTCCAAATTCCGCAGAATTGGAAGTGCTCTCTAAGCGCTGACTATCAGAACCCGCAATGTTCTGTCATGCCCTCTTGGCATGAAGCCTCAAAGAAATCCAACCTGAAATCAAAGAACTCTACAAATAGCAGAACCTATCTGTCCCTGTAAACGCACATCTACAACATACATTCACAACATAAATAGAACACACATAGACATTCACACAACACAGACAATATGCAGGAAAAACTACTCTGGTTTGTATTAATATCAAATGCCTCCTTTACAAGGTGTTCCTGAGCTCAGACTTTGACAGAGTCTCGGCTCCTCCTCTCTGCTCTCTTCTCTAACTCTTGCTACCTACCCAAAACAAGATCAAAGATATTTTACATGGGGGGGCTCTTTGAGCTCTTCCCTCCATCCTCACCAACTCTATTCAATTACATTGAATGGGCTGTCTAGTCCAGATCGAAGCTAGATTCATCCTTACAACCATTAAAGGCTATCTACATCTAAATCCTGCGTATAGGCACGACCTTTTGGCTCTAACAGCCTTACAAACATTAAATGTGCTTGATTCAAATTCAAAATTTGAATATGAGAGGGTTGTGCCTCTCTTCCTCATTGAATGCGTGTGTTGGGTGGGCTGGCTAGCGCATGGCTGGCTTGGGAGCGATGCTCCTGCATCATACTCCTCTACTATGAAAATTCATGAGCTCTCCACCCTGGTTTTTCAAATCCTCCTGGATCCCAAACAACTCTTTGGAGCTGTCTCCCTTCTCCATCTCTCTGTTGTTGTTGTTGTTGTTACCTTGCTGTTGTTGTTGCCTTGCTGCTGTTGTTGTCTCCCTTCTGCTCAACTTCTCATTGCTGGTAGTCTTTTGTGTTGACTTCAACATCAGCTTCCTGATATGTTCGATCACTTTGTCCAGTTGTTGTCCTGGCTGGCTCTGTTTATGTAGTATCCTCTGCTACAATTTATTTCTGCAGATGGGCAAATCACCATAATCTCCCATGCTATTTTTTTCCCTTCCTGTGGCACTAGTTGGCCACTCTGCTGCAGAATTCTCTTGAATGAATTGTCGTTTATCCTCTTCATCTGACAGTGCTTCTACTGCCATGTCTCTTGCTGGTATGTCTCCAGCTTCTTCCAGTTGCTCCTCAGCCTGGAAATCTTCTTCATCAGTTTCCAACCTCATCTGTTGGATGTGCATGATTTTCACCTCTACCCTTCTCTCTAGGGATTCAATCTTCTCACATAGATCAGCAAAGCTCGTGCTGTCTGCTTCCTTTTCTTCGGCCTCTTCTGTTGCAAGCTCCAATGCTACAGTCTTCTCCTTTTCAGCTTCCTGGCTGAAAATTTTGAGCCATTCCTCGGAATGCTCATCTCCTTCTTCTACTGGGATAGACATCAGTTTCTTCTCCCCTTCTTCCTCCATGACGGTTTTTGTTGGCTATCGGTCTTATGTTGTTGCTTCTGTGACACAGACTCTTGCCTCAACTGGGCTCAATGGTAGGAATATCTGAATTCCTCCAATCATCATAATATTCCTCTGATTCTCCTTCTTTGTTAGCTATCCTTGCTGATATGAACTCAGCTCTAATCTCATCTACTCTCCCTTTCCCTCCTGGTAGTATGGGATTTCTCTTCTTCCCTCATGGCATTCTATGAGATCCTCGGATCTCATCTTATTTCCCTCTTAGCAATATGAAATTCCCTAGCTGTCCTCTTGATAGTCTATGAGATCCCGCAGTGATCTCATCACATTGCCCTCTTGGCAATTGGTTATTTCCTCTCTTCTCTCCTGGAATTCTTTGCACACATGGCAGTCTCTGAGACCCTCAGCTGATCTTTGTTCATCCTCAATGTCACTAATATTTCTCCCAGCCTCTGGTTCACATACCTAAACCATTTCCTCCTTTGGTCCGTTGAGGTTTTTAACATGCCTCAACCATCCCTTTAACAACCTCTGCCCTCTTTTGACCACCAATTCCCTGACTGGCCATTTTACCTTCGTCTTCATGGGCCATTCATACACCCATCTCGAATTTGTATTCTGTTGCACCCGCAGTGCAAGCTCATCCATCCTTTCCCTGATATCGGCAAGTTCTTTATCCCTTGCAGCGTTCTCTTGCTACTGGTGGTTCTTCTTCCCACCGCGTGCATGACCTTCAGTAGCCATTCTACATGTTGTCTGTCTATCCTCTTGACAGATCTGTTGCTATCACTCTGCAACCCTGAGTGCTTCCAGTGTCTCCTACAGTTGACCCGACTACCTTTTGACTATTGTGCACCTGCAACAATCTCCACTGAGTCTCAACACTCTGTCTTCCTTTTCCTATCTCTACAAGCTGCCTCTGATACCAATTTGATGTATATAAGAGTATTATTTTTTTCCTCTTGCCTCCTCTACCTGAAATATAAAAAAAAAGTTTAGGGCTCTGATACCACAATTGACTCAGACCCCCAAACCCTCGGGTTGAGGTCCACGCAGGATCGTTCAAAAAACTCCTCGAGCCGAAGTGGCTCCATTGATTCCCTACTGGAACCTTGAATCTTTGATCCACAGGTCCTTCACCTCCACACGGCCTTCAAAGACGACCACGATCTTTTCCCGCAAATCAATTTCGGGTTTCGGGACTTCCTGAGTCCTAATGTCGAGAACCACTGCCTTCTCGATCCCCCCATCCCCGAAATGCCGAAATGCCGAAATAGCACTCAACGATGATTAGCCCCCTGGGCCATATATTTGGTCCATGTGACCACTCTTCATATGACCGCAGTCTTCTTCAGAACTTTCGACTCCGTGAGCCTCGACTCTTATTCTTCAGGATTCCCGAAATGCCGAATCCCGGTATTCCGAAATGTCAATCCCCAACTTTCTCCTCCAAGGATTACTTTTCCCCGGCTCTTCGCGTTTCGCGATTTCGGGACCTCTGATGTCAAGTATCCCACTTCCTGGCTATAGGATCCCCAAAATGTTGATTTCCAAAATCCCGATACCTGGTGCGACCGCAGCCTCACTCTCCTTTATGTCATATTTCACAACTTTAGGGTTTTCATTCTCGAAGGCTCATATTCCTTGTCCTCGCGACTTCCGAAATCCCAATCTCCGGTATGCTGAAACATGATCCTGTCTCATGACCTGACAATACTCCTCCTGTGTTTTTTCGGGAATTCGCGTTTCAGAACTTCGTGAATCCCAACGCAACAATTCCATGTCCTCTCATTCTTCTGGTATCCGAAATACTGAAATCCTGAACCCTCCAATTCTCCTCCTCTTGAGAAAGATCAACAGCTCAAAGCCTCCCTTGATCCAATGGCTTAGATACTTTCGGGATTCTATGGGTCAAGAGTTTCAAACTCTTACCTCTCGCATTCCCGGTAGCTGAAATCTCGAAATGCTTTTTTCGGGAATTTCCCTGATGCCTAGATCGCTGCCACCTGTCCTCCGCTTGGACGATCCCGATCCTTTTCGATCTTCGGGACTCTGCGAACCCAACGACAATGATCCTTTGGTATTTCGAATCCCCAGTATTCTAAATTCCGGTGAATCCCCGATCTTCTCCATGTGTCCTCCCACAGATGGACGTCTCTGATTGTCTTCAGGACTTCGCCAGTTGCGAAGTCAAAAGACTTCTCCGTGCTCTGCTTCCCAATGTCTGAATCCCCGATATGAAGGATTTCACGACATGTGTCCCTCTTACAAATGGACACCTCAGATCATCTCTTCAGGACTTTGGGACTCGTGAGTTCTAATCTCTGGTCCCTCGTCCTCTGAACCTCAGAATTCCCGAAGTCCGAAATCCCGATACCTCTACCCTGTCGGGACTTTTCGGATTCTCTGCTTTGTGCGTGAGGATTTAAAACTCGTGCATCTTTCCACAGATCTGAAGGCTATCGGTCCATGTACCTAGATCTGATAGCTCAAACCTGTTCTTCCGCTGCACCCTTCCTACGGTGCCTGGACACGAATCCACGGTCCAGATCTTCTCGGCTGATCCGACGACAGTCGTGCTCCTCTTGTTGAGCATGTTCTTTCTTCCCGAACTTTGGAAGATTTCCTAAATGCTAAAGGCCTCGACCTTTGCTTCTTTCCTCTGTGATCTCTACAACCCTTCAAAAGGTCTTGACTGTGTATTCGAAGATGTTGTCCCTCTTGAGCTTTCAGGATTTTTAAACTCTCCAAAGAGTTCCCTCTTTCGGCCTCTGCGATCTTTCCAGCTATGACTTGTGCGTAAAAGCACTACTCCTCCTGAGCTTCTCTCTTTAAATCCTCAAATGATTCTTTGACTTATGTGCATCTGACAGAGTCTCTGCATGCACAATGGTGCTACCCCTCCTAAGCTTTTCCTGTAGCTTCGACCTCTAAGGAATTAATCCTTTTTCCTTCTCTTTCAGATGGAGAATCTGATGCCCTCCTGGCAATCCTTTTCTCTGGAAAACTTCTTGATGAGTCTGTAGGGTGTTCAACAACCCTGTGAATATCCCTCCTTGGACTCTTCTTTGTCTCTGAACTCAAAGAGTTCTCTCTGTGCACTCTGGAACCTACTCAATGCCTCCTGGTAGAGTGTCTGAAATCCTCAGTGATTATGTTTCTCTATGAACTCACAACAGAGTTCCTCCTCATCACTCTATGCCTGTGCTCAATTCCCTCCTGGTAGAGCTCTATAGAACCCTCAGTAGTTCTATCTTCCTCCTGAACTCAACAGAGTTCCTCTATTCACTCTATGCACCTGCTCAATGCCCTCTTGGCAGAGCTCTACAAAACTCCTCAGAGATTCTGTCTTCTACTGTGTCCTCCTCTACACAGTCTCACCTCCAAGGTATTTAGCAACCTTGAGGTCTTCCTCTGAGTCAATGATTTTAGTTGGTGTGCCCTCCTAGCACGTCCTTGTCCAAATTCCACAGAATTAGAAGTGCTCTCTAAGCACTGACTATCAGAACCCACAGTGTTCTGTCATGCCCTCTTGGCATGAAGCCTCAAAGAACTCCAACCTGAAATCAAAGAACTCTACAGATAGCATAACCTATCTACCCCTGTAAACGCACATCTACAACATAAATTCACAGCATAAATAGAACACACATAGACATTCACACAACACAGACAATATGCAGGAAAAACTGCTCTGGTTTGTATTAATATCAAATGCCTCCTTTACAAGGTGTTCCTGAGCTCAAACTTTGACAGAGTCTCGGCTCCTCCTCTCTGCTCTCTTCTCTAACTCCTTCTACCTACCCAAAACAAGATCAAAGATCTTTTACATGGGGGGGCTCTTCAATCTCTTCCCTCCATCCTCACCAACTCTATTCAATTACATTGAATTACATTGAATGGGCTATCTAGTCCAGATCGGAGCTAGATTCATCCTTACAACCATTAAAGGCTATCTACATCTAAAGCCTACGTATAGGCACGGCCTTTTGGCTCTAACAGCCTTACAAACATTAAATGTGCTTGATTCAAATTCAAAATTTGAATATGAGAGGGTTGCACCTCCCTTCCTCATTGAATGTGTGCACTGAGTGGGCTGGCTGGCACATGGATGGCTTGGGAGCGATGCTCTTGCATCAATTTCCTTCAGTGTCAGGTTCATCCAGTGTTGGGGTTGGCAGATGGGTCTAGATCCTTCCTTAATACATATGTGATGTGTGCATAGGTCAGGATGAATTCCCTTCATGTCAGAATAATCCCATGCGAAGGCATCACTACATTTTTGTATAACTTTAACCAATCACCCCTTTTTTTCCAGTTAGTCCTTGGTTTATTTTCACGGTTTTACTTGGGATGATTTATATGGTTTCTATAAGGGATCCTTGATCTTTTTCTAGTGGGGATGCGTGTTCTATGGGTGAGAAGCTTGTTGAGGTTAAAGAAACTTGACTTTTTGGTTGCAAAACATGCTCGAGAATATGTGTGTTTTCTGAGGAAGAGGAGGAGTCTATAAAATCATTGATTTTGTCATCCTCTGTTTTATATATTATGGCTAGGTATTGATCTATGGAGAGGACTTGATGGGATTCCCCTTCTTCATCACACTCTTCTCTGCCAACCCAAATTTGTGTTTCTAAGTCTATGTTGGGTTTAGTGGGAGGGTAGAGGGTTAATTATTTTGTGGATGCCCCGTGAGAGATGGTCATGTTGCTTGACCTTCAACTAATGTAGGCATTGGTAGTAGTTGGCCAACACCTTCCCAGGATGAGATAATACCCACCCGAAGAGGTTTTGGGTTGTAGGACCATGAAATCAATGGGATATTCCCATGAATCCATAAATATCACTACATCTTCTAATATGCCATCTGGTTTAATAGTTTATTTTTCGGAAAGTTGAAGTATGGTTGGGATTTTACTAAGGCCTATAAGACCTAAGGCTTGCATAGTCTCGGGTATCTTAACGTTGATAGCAACCCCAAGTTCGATTAATGTGTTACTAATAAACACATTTTTTATTTGCACATCAACAACTGTACTACCAAGGTCAAAGTATTTAGTTGCGCGAACCCCCCCATCATTAAACATGATATTTTTCCTATGACATGAACAGTTTGAGGATCTTTTTGTTTCCTACCGGGTTTTCTCAAACAAATTTATCATGTCGCTTTTGAATAAATAGGAACATCCTTAATTGCTTGAAATAGTAGTATTTTGACACACATTTTTTAGTTCTCCTAAGAAATCAAACTCAAGCTGTGTAAAAGGTTTCTCCCGGTTTAGCCTTTTAGGATAGGGTGGGTCTTGAAGTTTCGGGTGGGCATTCTCGGCTTTTGAAGGTTCCTGAGATTGTTTTTTTTCTGATTTTTCATTTGGGACATCCTCATTCAAATATTCAATGCTAATACAAGGTTGGTCCTTGGTTAGTGTCTTCCCAAATCAGAGTTGAATATCGTTAGATTCCTGGGAAGAGATAGAATAGGTTGAGTAGGTTGCAAGTCCATTGACTTGTGTTGGTTGACCTGACATTTTGTTATTGGGGTTAGGAATGGGTTGTGTAGGTAGCTGTGGTTAGGGAGGGGTGGATGAAGATGCCCGCATCTAAGGAGGAGGAAGGAGTTGCATGGGTGGCTATGTCATAGGCTCTATGTTATAGGTTGTTGAGGCCCTCCTACATTGGGGTTTCTCTATCCATGTTTCCATAACTAGTTTGGAGGAGAAAGAGATACCCATTATTGTGTTATCATATCCCATGGTTGAGAAGCATATTGCATGGAAGGGTTAGTCCAATATGAATTTAAATATTGAGATTGATCTTGGATCATACCTTGAGGTCTAGGATGCCAAGGTCACTTCTGCGATACATATCATAACTTTTCTGGTTCCTTGGCTTTCTGGTAGATGGATTTTATTCCTGGTAAGGATGGACAGTTTTGAGTAGTGTGATCCTCACTGCATATTCTACAAAATTCATTCCAATCAAATGAGCATTCTTTCCGTGGGTGCTTTGTTCTGCATCTCGAAAAAAATATAGCCAAAGCTCATTCTATTTCCTCCTTCTTCTTCATCTACAGTGTATCCAATTAGGAGCTCATGAAACTAACTATATCAGTATTGAAGTCTTCTAACATGTTCTCGATTTCTACTCTCATGACTCCACCTCTAACAGTCTTTTGATTTCTTGCTGGTATATCTCTTGGTCCTTTTCCTATTTTTTATGTGCCTTTGGAATATTTACAACAAAGTTCCAGGATAATATGTTGGCCCTGACCAAGTTTTGAGGAACACTTGGTCATATTTGACCATTTTTGGGACTTCGACAGCTTGTCAAAGATGGAGCGCAACGTGAAGTGGAAATCGTGGAAGCTAGACCCCTTTTTGGGTCCTTTTTGGGTTTTTGGGGATAATGTAATGGGATTAGGATGTCGTCCCATGGGTTTACCCATGTTTAGGCCTATTTTGTATGTATATATATATGCCTAGGCCATATAGAGAAGTAGTGGATGATATATCTATGTGATGTAGTCTAAGTGTCGAGGGTTGAATCTGTGTGATCAAGGCTTTGTGCATTTTGTGTAAGACTTGCAGAGCTGAGTGCAAGTCCCTGTGAGAGACTGTAGAAGGCTTTGTGTTGTAGTGTAAGGAAGAAGGATCTAGCGAGCTGCACAGATCTTTTGTCCTATGCGAAGAGGGATTTGGATGGATTTGTGTTGTAACCTGATTAACTGAAGCTAATACAGAAAAAGACTTTGTGGACGTAGCCCCAGGGTGGGGGTGAACCATGGTAAATATGTGTGTTGTGCTCTGTGCCTCGACCTGATGTGTTTGTCTCTTCCTTTGTTAAGTGCTTTGATGTGTTTAGATAGATCTATTTATGCTTTTTGCTTCTGAGATATGAATGAATATTAGATCTGGTATGTAAGATGGTTAGTGCTTGATCTGCCGAATCTAATCTATCTTGTTGTGGCTAAGTGTTGAATTATCTTAGATCTAAGTACATACTGCGATGCTCTGTGCTATCTGCAAAGTATCATGAGGGTTGAATATTGATGAATAATCTATGCTAGGTGATTTCTAAGTGTTATAATCACAGATCTGTGTCCTAGCTAAGGTTGCAGACACCTAATTCTTGCAACCACCCCTGCCTCTACCTTGGGTGAGATTTCATCTACTTCACAGGTGTTGCTGAAAGGGTCAGTAGCTAGGGTTTTGTTGGTGAGTTGTTGTAGCATTGAACCCTGGGTATGCCCCTTGTTCCAACATAATATCATACTCTAACTAAGAAACATCTCCCCCGTCCATTAGGTTGAGGAGTTATATACAATCATCTCAAATTCCTCTTAGAAATAAGACATGTCATGTCTCAGGATCCAAATATCCTTGTTTTTCCCTCTGTATGTTATAGGTGAACCGTTCAAAATAATCTTCAAGGCTTTCATCTTTATGTTACATCATCTTAAAGACTTCTTCTCTTCTTTATTTATCTTTGCAGTAGTCTTGGTACTTGCCTAGAAATTTCTTTGTCATTTGGTCCCATGAGCGGATGTTATCTTGTCCAAGACCCATAAACGATCGAAGTGCATTTCTCTTGAGTGAAAAATTTCAGCTTCTGGGCATTCATTACATAGTCGTAGCTTCTATAAAGTACATCGAACTCGAAGAGGAAGGTAGCATCATCTTCCTTGGATAATCCATGAAAGTTCAACAAATTTGAATGAGGGATGTCCTTCATCTTGGTCTTCTCATTTGTTTCTTTGATCGGAAATCCAAAAGTAGAGGGTTCCTCCTTGATAATCTTATGTGTCATTTATTTTTAGGGGTTGTCCTCTATTTATAAAGGTGCCTCGGGAAAAAGGAACTCTAAGAAGTGATATTGTTTGCTGATGTGTTCTTCCGAAAGAGGAATCTGAGTGTACAGAGATCCTTGTAAAGTTTATGATTCCTGAGGAGATGCTTCGGGATTTTTCTTGGAAAGAAAAATTGTTGTAGGTGATAAGCAATTTGGCTGATTGGGTTCCTTTTCCTCTTTTGATTGAATTGCACTTTTATCTTTTTGGAATTTTTTGGAAGAGATAATAAATCTACCTTGTTGATCTCTAACTCTCCTCATAGAAAAGACTAGAAAAACATTCTATGAATTGTTGAAAAGAAATCATAGCACTTAAAATGGAAATCCACACAACTACTTCTTTTGACAGTTCCCCGACAACGACGCAAAAAATGACAGAATTTTCAATTACTTCCTAATTAATGAGCAAACAATTGAAGATTTGTACATTTAATTATCAATCTGAGGTCGGGTCTTACTTACGAACAGTCGTGCACTGAATATGCAAGACTAGTGTTATTTTTCTAAAGGGTTGTAGTAATTTTAATGTCACAAATCAATGATTCAAGACAGTTAATTAAGTCACCAAACTAAACTAGCATCTCAGTTGCAGGAAAAACAAATGTCACGCTTGTGAGAAAGAAAAGTCACACACTTGCGAAAATTAAATTACACTTGCAGAAAGTAAATCACTCTTGCAGAATTGAAATCACACTTGCAGAAAGTAAATCACACTTGCGGAATTGAAATCACACTTGCAGAAAGTAAATCATGCTTGTAGAATTGAAATCATACTTGCATAAATTAAATCACACTTACAAAATTGGAAATCACACTTGCATAAATTTAAATCACACTTGTGGAATTGGAAGTCACACTTGCATAACTTAAATCTATATTATGATGTACTGGTGACTTGCTCAAGTATAATGAAGATCCTGTTTTGTTGTAACAATTACATTTTCACACATTCAATGACGATACAATATAATATCAATCCCAAACTACTTAAGACTAAAGCTATCACAAATTAGAAAGAAGCCAAAATAAGGTGCAACTGCAAGTAGAGTTGCAGCATGAAATAAGTCACAACAATCATCCCATTAGGTTAAAAACACTCAAAATCAACCCCCAAAGTGAAAATTTGTTCTACCATTAGTATCATTTTCTTGTTCAAGGTTAAAATTACAACATTTTGCAACCATTTCTTTAAAAAGCCATAATCTACTAAAAAAAACCACAAAATCAACATATGAATAGAAACATGTCCTTTTTTGAGGGGGTTAAAAATTACATCTTAACAATTGGTACAATTGCAACAAAAACCTTAAAATCAACCCTCAGATAGAAAAGTGGTGCTACTATTAACACCCTTTTTTTCGAGGTTAAAATTACAATATTTTTGAAATGACAACCTAAAAAATCGATATTGTTACAAATAAAACCTTTAGATGAATAGTAAAACTAACACTCCTTTAGGGTTAGCTAATAACTCACATTGTCCTCCCTCTATATATTCTAGGAAAGAGTGTGCCAATCTAGTTGAGTCCCTTGGGTTACTGGTTGGAAGTTGAGACCATATTCCATTTGGATATTCTGAGGAAGAGGAGGTCATTCTTATTGAGTGCAAAAGTACATTATATCTTATTGAGAAAAACCCTAGTTCTAGAAACTATAATATAAATCAAGATCTATTCCATATACTCATGGGAGAGGGCCACCCCTATATGTAATATTATGTCTTGAGTCCAATATAATCAATATTTTGTCAATCCGACTCCTAGTTATCATTTTATGGTGAGTTGTAACTCACTTCCTGAAATATTCAAGGACACGTGGCATTTTTTTGTAGGGGGCATAAAAACCAAATCATGCAACATAATTGAGTGTCATTAGCTCTTTCATATGTATTTGAGAAATACTAACATGAGTATTCTATCCACAAGATCTTTATCCAAACTTTAAAAAAATTTACCCCTAGGTGCAAAAATTACATTGTCTTTTATTGAGGAAAGCCCTAGTTCCAAAAGGTGTAAAATAAAAAAAGTTGTAATTTGATGTCATGGGTCCAACATAATCAATGGTTTTTTTTATCTTAGTCACAACCTTTTTGTTTTATGGCGAGTTGTAACTCACTTCTGAAAGACAACTAGGGACACGTGGTAAATTTGTGCGAGGGTCATAAAAAACAAATCGAGTAGAAGAATTGAGTGTTGCAAGATCCTACAAGTGTGTTTGGGAGCACACTATCCACAAGCTCCTAATATGGAGTTTTCAAAAGTTGACCACTGAGTGCAAAAATTGCATGGTCTCTTGTTAAACTTAAATAAATTTATGGATGCTTGCATATGAATTTTAGGTAATTGTTTCATGAAAATTTGTTTCATTCTAAATGCTTTTGAATCATTGGATTGTATAACCATGTTTATATAAAAATAGGATTAACCCTAACAAAAGGATTTCTCATCAATCTATGATTTTTGTCATCTCTATCATCCTCAATTTTTGAATGTTTTTAGAGGTAAACAACATCCAAACAATAACATGAAAGTGATCAATTTTATTGAATGATTCAATCCTTTCAAGTGAGAAACTACAATAAACACATAGATTAAAATACACCAAGAATAAAGGTGGAATAAGAAATTATCCAATCAATGTAATAAGATAATATTGTACATTATGTGTACAATTTGATGAACAAAAATTTGATCAACCAGTTATGATTGCTAAAGTGTTGTAATATTCTCTTCAAAATAATTGAAATTACTCTTTGATCCTTCACAATTGTCTCTTTATAACACAAATGTGCATGTAAAGTCTTGAATATGACTCATTTATTCTCTAGTCATGTTTCTCCTTGATTACTTCATACATCTCTTGTCACCTAGGTCATTATTTCTATAAAACCTAGTAACAAGAATAATTTCATCAAAGTTGGTTTGACTAAAAGATTGCAAGTACCCAATCTTACCCTCCCTAGGTACATTGCAAAGATCCCCTTATTTGTAGGAAAATGGACATGCTTTACACAATAATTTCACTACTTATTCTATAAAGGTGTACATATTGTACCCTTTTAGATTAAAACCTATAACATTCAAGTAAGAAAGATAAACCCACTATTACATAGTACTCAAATTCCTTTTACAAATATCTTAAATCATTTATCCAAATGAAACCATTAAGAAACAAAGTATAATTTGTTTGCATTTAACAACATCCAGGGGAAAAATGATATCAATATCACTATTAAACAAAGATATTGCTAACAATTAAATTAATTTCGATCACATTGCTTTGAATGTTTAGGACAACAATTAGTTTACTATCATTCCTTACCTTAAGTTATCCTATCAAGGCTATTCATATGGACTTGTTTTATTATTAGGACTTTTAAGATATATAGACCACTATTCAAGAAATGAAACTTTAACTTATCAAAGATATGCATATGGACTTGTTCTATTATTAGGACTTCTTTTTTTTTTAAAGATATATAGGCAATTATTCAAAAGACGAAACTTTAATTTGGGTTAATCGATGATGGAATACTGCCATGCATATGGATTTGTTATATTATTAAGACTTTTCGATATAAGTGCAATTACTCAAGAGTTGAAACTTTAACTTCGGTTGGTAAAGGATGAATCACTCTCATGAAAGACTGAAAGACTAAGTGTAAACAAATCAAAAATTACCATCAATATCAAAATTCAACTTAGAATGAGTAAAAAAATAAATTGTACTCATCTCTTAAAAACGTTTTATTGAATTCATAAATATTAGAAGTAAGTTACCATTAATATAAAAATTCAAATTAGAATAGCTAAAAGAATAAAAGATTAAATTGTAGTCATCTCATTAAAAAAACACTTTATTGTATTCATAAATATTTGTGAAACTCTTTTACACCTAAAGACAATGCATTGCAACTTTTTCAAAACAATGCATTGCAACGTTTTCATAACCATGATAGAGAAGAATCGATGAAAGAGAAATCAAAAGAGAGGATTTGAGAAGTTATGTCGATGGATAGATACTCTAAGTAATCCTAGAGAATGGGGAGACTAATTAAAACAGTGGATTGGAGAATGCATAAAATAGGTAGATTTGGATTAGTTTTATCTATGTTGGAATTGAGCTTTGTGATTAGTATTATTTGGTGCAATAATTTACTTGTTTTCATATTGTTTTCCTATTTATCATAAGTGAAAAATATCTGGTAGAATCACCTCTATTATCTATATTGATGAACAATTTAAATCTGAACATATCAATTTTAACAACCAATTTTAATAATAGGTAGAAATAATTATATTATCCATAGTGATTAACAATTTAAATTTTAAAATACCAATTTTATTTATGTCATTGTGAAACAACTTTATTTTCCATATAAAAAACAAAACAAATTGAGGAACATAAAAACCAAATTGAGTGTTGTAAGATCATGCAAGTGTGTTTGGGAAAGACCGACATGAGCACACTATCCACAAACTCCTAATCTAGAGTTTTAAAAAATTGACCACTGAGTGCAAAAATTGCATGGTCTCTTATTGAAATTAAATAAAGTTATGGATGTTTTCATATGAATTTTAGGTAATTGTTTCATAAAAGTTTTTGGTATTCTAAATGCATTTGAATCATTGCATTGTATAACCATGTTTGAACTTAAATAAAGTTATGGATGCTTGCATATGAATTTTAGGCAATTGTTTCATGAAATTTTTTGGTATTCTAAATGCATTTGAATCATTGCATTGTATAACAATGTGTATAAAAATAGGAATTAACCCTAAAAAAATGATGTCTTATCAATCTATGATTTTTGTCATCTCTATCATCCCCAATTTTTGAATGTTTATGGAGTCAAACAACATACAAACAATAACATGCAAGTGATCAATTTTATTGAATGATTCTATCCTTTCAAGTGATAAACTACAAGAAACACATAGAATAAAATACACCAAGAATAAAGGCGGAATAAGCAGCAACCCAATTAATGTACTAAGATAATATTATACATTATGTGTACAATTTGTTGACCTACAATTTGATCAACCAATTATAATTGCTAAATTGTTGTAATATTCTCTTCAAAAAAATTGAAATTACTCCCTGATCCTTCACAATTGTCTCTTTATAACCCAAATGTGCATGTGAATCCTTGAATATGAATCATTCCTTCTCTAGTCTTGTTTCTCCTTCATTAGTTCATACATTCCCCATCCCCTAGGTCATTATTTATATAAACCCTAGCAAGAAGCACAATTTCATCAAATTTGGCTTGGCTAAAAGATTTCAAGTACCCAATATTACCCTCCTTAGGTACATTGCAAATATCCCTTTGTTTGTAGGACAAGGGACACCATTTGCACAACGATTTCACTACTTATTCTAAAAGTTGGCTTGGCTTAAAGATTGCAAGTACCCAATATTACCCTCCC
>SNQJ01S0069379.1:40680-53968 GCA_010110895.2 Picea sitchensis
TTGCATTTGGAGATGCCTCATCTGCCAAAATACTTGGAGAAGGTGTAGTAGAGATTGGAAGAAAAAATGTAAAAGCAAAGAATGTTCTATTGGTTGAATACTTGAATCATAATCTACTCGGTGTTAGTAAAATGTGTGATCAAGGATACACTCTTACGTTTGACTCCCGAAAATGTAAAATCAGATAAGATAACCCAGGAATATTGGTTGCAACTGCAACAATAAGATTGAACAACATATACATCCTAGGCATGAATAAGAGAGAGAAGACAAAAGACACACAAAAGGATTCTAAGGAAGAAAAAGTCCCAAAGACCAAAAATAAGGATGACGTATTATTGAGTGCCACATGTTCAGGGGGAGCATCTCCAAAGAAGAGAGTTACATTTTTCCATTAAACTCGGGGGGAGAAACCCTACCCTTTGCCATTGATGTCAAAGGGGGAGAGAAATTGGGATCATGATGATAGGGGGAGAATGAGTATTGCCATCAATGACAAAGGGGGAGATTGTTGGAAGATTGGTTGTTGTCATTGATGTCAACCCTAGTCATTAGTTTTGGACTGCAAGATTGATGAAGGTATTTGGACATGAAGGACAATGCACATGAAGATACAACATCCATGGATGGATAGTGTACATCATGTTGTTTCCGGTGGTATGTGGAACGTCATGTGCATCCTCATGGTTGAGGAGAAATGAATTTTTGAAGATGACAAAGTGAATTGAAGAAGGAAGTACATGTAGGCCGTGAAGATAATTAAAGAAAAGAATTACAGAATAAGAAAGTGTCAGGTCGGCCCTAATGTTAAAAGGAAGTGACATAAATGGTATAAATAAATATCATTATACATTCATTTAAAAAACAAGTCGAATTTCAGAGGAAATCAGAAGTAAAGAAGGCCAGATTTCAAGGGAGGATGAAGTCTTTTGGTGATGTGTTCTAAGGTATGTTATTTTTAGGTCATCTTACTATTTTCGCTATAATTTTTTTTATAGAACTATTCATTTGGTGAAATTGCTATGTTATTGAAAAGACATGTCAAGGTACCTATGGTAAAAAAATTCAGCTCTTGATTTGCTATAATTATGGAGATACACTCTGTGGAAGATAGGGTTTTTTACCAGTCCTGAAGCTAGTCAATAAACATGTGTTCCGGGTAAAACAATCATAAATTATTCATAGAGAATCCCAATGACGTGGGACCAATTCCATTGGAAAGAGTACAGACTATAGTTTCTTGTGTGCGATTTTCATAATATGATGTTAAATATTGAGCGTGGGGCATTATGTACAAATTCAGTCTCCTGAATAAACCAGAATTGAATAAGGTCTACCATTCTTTCTATAACTTCCTTTTGGGGAGGATTCAAGGAGTGAAACTTGGAGAAGTTTCAAAAAATAAATTGAGTAATATTATCTACAGGATCAAAGTATTCCAAGAATTGAATAATTACAGAAGTTGAAGAATTGTCATGAAGCATTATCAGGTTCTATGTGATGGTTGGTTGATGGTGATGATTTAATGTAAAGTTTTATTATCTCTCATATATTCTTGGGTGAAAAGAAGGGGAAAGGATGGAGAGTTAAACCCTTTCTTGATATTGGAGGATTGTATCTTCCTCTTGGAGGTTAATCCCTCCCTTTACATTTAGAAGTTGTAGCTACCTTTGGAAGTCATTACTTCCCTTGAACAATAACTATTCATTATTTCTCATATATTGTGCATGGTGTACTATGGTGTATTGGTGTAACTCTTATACTATTGTTCATTTCTCATTGGATATAATTGAATGGTTTAAGTATAAGTTGAAAAAGATTTTAAATTGTACTTGATATTGATTCACCCCCTTCTCAGTATCAACATTTTCTTCTCTTCGAACAAATGTAATGTTCAAGGCTGAGAATAAATTGTCAATTAGGTCCCACAACTCATTCCTATAAGTCTTAAGCCTAGGATGCTTGGCTCGATAAACATTTTTTACTTGATGAACAATTAGTTTAGCATCCTCAAATACTACTAGCTCTTCAATCCCCATATCTTTCGCATCCCTCAAACCCAAAACAAGAGCTTCATAGTCTTCCATATTATTGGTAGATTCAAACTCTAAATTGTATGACAAAGATAGGGTTTCCTAACACGGTGACACAAAAACCACTTTGACACTAGATCCCTCCCTAGAAGAGGCTCTATCGAAAAACATGTTCCACAGAGAAGTAGTTGGAGGAGGTATTTCACTAAAAGAGATGGTTTGATTTTTTATTTCAAGAGGAGCCTCAGGGGTATCAGTGAGTTGTAACAAACTAGATCCCAAATCAGTGTCAAGTGAAAAGATAGGATAGTTGGTGGGGTCAGATTCATCATTAATAATATAGGCCAACTGAGCCTCTCTATACATTCTTCTATGCGCCTCNCCCCCCCCCCTCTGAACACAGGGATGGTATCATATGTGAGGCCCATCTGCAAGGTTCCCCCAAGCCTTTTAATCCAAGATCTTGACAAAAGCATGCCAAACTTGGGAGGAACATCATCCACTACGATATCCATGACCACACTCTTCATAGGTAGCCGAAACAAGGTTACGACTAGATCCTTGATGACTCCAAGACACTGCACTCTTATTGAATCAAAAGAATACAAATCATGATAAGCTTTTGTGATTTTCAATCCAATTTCTTCCATGACAGTTTTGGGCATGAGATTATGAGATGCCCCTGAGTCCATTAGACAGTTATGAAATAACTTGTCATGTATGTTCAGAGAGGTGTAGAAGGGAGGGGATGAATCATCTCTATCTTCTACCAGAGGGCCTAAGATGAATGTTGGCTTTTCATCTTAGATATTTACGGAATCTGTGGAATGGAAAAATGGCTCAGACTGCAACAACTTAGAGAGGGATTTTTTGAAATCTTCATGTTTGACTATCTCTGAAAGGGGTATAGGGATCCTGATATTTTCGATTTCATGATCAAAACTAAAGGAGGAAGGGGGCTTCATAATTTCTCTCACATCCGGGATAGGGTCTTTAGCTATTGGCGAGGGATTCTGAGTTTTCTTTTCTTTTCTAGTGTTTTTTGTATCTTTAGCAGGCTTCTCTGCTCTTGGAGGCTGACCAGGAATGTCAGAATTCCCTTATTTTTTCTTTGACCTAAGTTTATAGTTATTGGGACTGTTATTGGCTTTCTCCCCCTTACTTATCTCATTTATTTGGATGTCCATGAGGGACTCTTCATATGCCGCTTGAGTTAGGTGGGGAAATGAGGAGGTGTCTCCAAGGAAATGAATTTCAGGATCTAACTCTTCTTATTCCCTCTCCTCATCAGCAACAAGGTTATTTTGGAGAGGGGATTGAATTTTCTGAACATCTTTATCTCTGTTCCGAGGCTCTCTTGGAACTATCTAAGGGGTGTTATTATTCGGCCTCCTGAAATTGCCTCTATTGTCAATATTTTGAGGATTTATGTATGTTGGCTTCCCCTCTACTTCCAACCTTTCCATTCTAGTTGAAAGTGATTTCAGTAACTTGGTTACTTCATCCATTTGAGGGGAAGAAACAAAGGAGCCAAAGGTTGAGGCCTCAGATCTTCCTCTTCCCTTGTCTCTGTCAGATTTGCTTCTGAGTCTGTCAACTACCAACACATTGGATTCTACTTCTAGGGCTGCATTGTGCATATTAGCCAAGGAAGTAGCTCTTCTCTCTCTGAGCAGGAGGCATAAATTAGGGTCAAAAGCACTAGCATAAGTGATTTTGGCAGAGGCTTATGTGGGTTTTATCTCAGTAGGGATTTTATTGTACATATTATTGAATCTTTTGGAGAAATTTGAGACAAATTCTCCCTCTTTTCTCTTTAGGGGCCTGAACTCTATGATATAGTACATTAATTCCTTTTTATCCCCCATTGCCTCAAGAAAACATCATCTAGAGCCTCAATCCCAGCAATGGATCCAGGGGTCAAAACCCTAAACCGCTTCCTAGCCTCGCCATCAAGGATTTGGACAAATACTCTCATCCAGACATCCTTGTTTTCAATATTCAGATTGTCTGCATAACTATAGAAGGCAACAAGGTGCTCTTCAGTAGTTATATCCTCTTCTCTAGTGAACTTTGGCATATATTTCAAGTAATCTTCAGTAGGGAGAGCATTCATAGGCTAAGGTAAGACTAGAGGGGCATATCTTGCAGCCACTATGGAATCCATTATGTTCCTAGGAGGATTAGCACCTGCCATAAGAATGTGAGGTGGAGGCAAATTAGGAGGAGAAGGATTTAGAAAAAGGGAGGCTGGAACTCAACTTTTGAGAGGAAAGGGAAACAATAGAGGATTTGGAGAAAAATCTAAAGGGTGTGAGGGAACATGGGTCTCTCTTTCCACGAAATTAGTAACTCTAATAGGAGGAGGAGTGGTAAATCCTGGGGTAGGAATTTTTTATGAGGCACTGGGTCTAACCCACGGTACAACCTCAGGGGAGAGAGGAGTGACAATGGTTTCTTCCTCCAATCCCATACCAGGAGTGGAAAACTCAACAGGAACATTCCAAAATTCAAAGTTTGGGAAACTCCAACAGAAGGTATAACAGAAGGATGAGAATCAGAAATTGGAGTTCCTATAGGATAATGAAAATCATTAGAAATACCTAGTTCAGCAGTAGAAGTACCTTCATGAAGGGCCTTTCCCTTTCTGATAATTTTCTCTGGGTCAACTTCAGGTGTTGCCAAAGGTAGCTGTGGAGTAGACCTTGTGTGTCTGCCTCTGGAAGCCACAACTAAAACAGTGGAGTCGCCAATAGATCTATATCAATGGAGTCACCACAGTGGAGTCGCTAGGTGCACAGTTGCAATCTTAATGCACTGGATTCTGATGCACCTTCAAAACCACTAAGCTTTGTCGTTCAATCCCAGGGAAAATCTTCAATTCGTCCCCGACAACGGTGCCAGAAATGTTAGCACCAGAAGTCAGCTCTGGATTGCGGCAGAGGTAAGCCTGATACCCATCAGATTTTATGTCACAGATTGGTTATAAAAGAGTCAAATGGGCACAGTCTCAAGGAAATATTGTCTTAACTCAGAAAACTGGACTGATATGCACTAGCAGGTGAGGTCCTAATTTAACTTCATACAATAAGTTGTAGTAAGGGTGAGTGGGAGGAATACGTCGGTGCGAAAAATGCAGAGGTCTGCCAAGGACACCAAGTCTTTCGACAACCCAAGGAGGAACGATTTAAACACAAGAACTTCTTGAATTTAAATCTTACAGAAACTGAAAGGAACCATAACAACACTATAATCAAACTTTCATCATAATGCAGTCACAATAATTCAAGTGAATCATTCAACCATCAATTCTTTCAGCATTAGAGGGAAACAAGAGGGAGTAAGAAAGCTGACTGTCATTAAACAAGATGTCTCAAATGCATATACATAACCAGAGAACCAGAATGTTCATTCAAACTTTACAATATGGGATCTTTGCTCTACCATCGACGCTTACAAAAATATCAAAATTGAGTATTTATACTCAAAACAAAAATCACAGGAGCATAATCGAGAAGCTACGTTGAAGGCATTACATGGGCATGCTTCCTGTCGGACTGTGCATACAGTCTCTGACTTGATGTGAATTTTGATCGGACGCAAGCGGGCTTTAGAATGGACCTGCTGATGAGCTGACTAACTGGTGGTCCTTTCCTGCGCTTTCTACTTATGGAAGAAACGACGTTCAACCATCGCAAACTACCTTCATAACTAATTCATTGGGATCGGGGAAGGCTCAAGTCAACTCTGCACCCGTAAGACGTGGCAGCTTCAACATTCATCGTTTGGATATGAGTTGGATGCTTGCGGGAAAGCTTGATGGCAGACGTGGTTGCTGACGAAGTAAATGGCGCACTCGGTATGGACTAGAAAACGGGAGATGGTCAGGTGGACAACTGTGGATGGACGAGGAGATAACGTGGGGGACATGCAAGAAGGAGTTGAGGTGTAATGGGATGGAGGTGATGTGAATCGAGGTGGTACAGATGGCGGGAAATGAGAGAGGGACAAGTGTTGACGGGACGGTGAGTGGAAGACAGATGGAGGGAGCGGAAGTGATGAGGGACGACCACTTGTCATCCTAGGATAGGACACTATATGCACATGCGCATATCGGGGCTATGAAAAGGATTTCAAAATTTCCCCTCTTTTGGGATCGATGTGTGTCTTTGGCAGACACGTAGCGCCTTCACAAATCGCGGTTGTTTTCCCTGGACCGCTCTACCATTTTTATCCCGTGCGCATGTTGAAACCCTGATATAATAGACGACCATCGATCTGAGGCGCACCAATTTTGACCGCCCATATTTGTGCATGTCGTATCACATCGCACCAAAAGGTCACATCGCACCTCCGACTTAGGATATAATCCGGTTTGTGGGTTTTTTGCTCGCTTTCTTTAATCATTTTTCCAAGGGTCCAACTTCTTAGGAAAACACCCCTCCTTTGCAAATAAATGTGATAACAGGTACAGGTTGTTTGGTGCAGGTTGATTGGTACAAGTTTACAATAGTATATCTCATAGTGATAGTGTGACAGTGGTTCCATCATTCTACTTTTACGTCAGGGTGGTTGGACGGATCAAGGACGAGTGGTTGTAGCCACCTTCTGGTTGTAGCCGGAGAACATAGGGGGTTGCAGCCTCCTTCTGGTTGTAGCCAAAGAATTGGGGAGTTGGTGCTTCCTTCAGGTTGTAGCCTGAGAATCTAGGGGGTTGGAGCCTCCTTCTAGTTGCAGCTGGAAAACAGAGGAAGTTGGTGCTTCCAATGAATGTAATTCTTAAAGACATATAAGAAAAAACATTATGTGGTTTTCTCTCGCTTTGGGTTTCCACGTAAAAAACTGGTGTACTATGTATGTGTGTGATTGCTCATTTGTTCATTGTTTATTTACTCTGTAACTATTGGATGATAATGCTACATTGATATAACACTTGCATTTTATGGTGAAAAATGATTAAATTTCTCTATTACTAATTCACCCCCCCTCTTAGTAATCCAACAACAACTCCTCCTATAAGCTTTCAAGAGAGCTAATTAAGCTTCTCCAAGATGCACATATTTATTCTTTGGCACACATCACAAACTCTGTAGTTGAATATCCCTTAGACGTTATTGGGTACTTTTCCTCAGTAGATTTAGGCCTGGAAGGTGTGTTTTCCTTGGAATGGGATGCATATCTTTCAATGCTTAGATGTAGTGGAATTTCTATGAATAATGAAGAGGATAGAATTTGTTGGTCCTATAATAAGTCCTCGGGAAAGGTTACAGTTAAACTAGCTTATGAAGCCCTACTCTCAGAGCATAGTGATGAGGAGACTTGTTGGTGGCATCAACTAATATGGAAAGTAAATATCCCTACAAAAATTCCTTGTTTTATTTGGCTTTGCCTCAAAAACCGGGTCCTCACTGGCGATAATTATAGACTTAGAGGAGGTATAGGCCCTTTGTTATGTCCATTGTGCTTGCATGATGAGGAAACAATTGTGCACTTGTTTGTCAATTGCTCAATTTCACAAATCATCTGGATGGAAGTTTTTAAACAACTATAGATCAGAGGATATTGAGATCTTCCTTCATGACAATTTTTTTTTATTTAATGGTTCCATACCTTTCCAAATCACAAGTCAATTCCTTTCCATATACTTTGGGGAATTTGGAATTACAGGAATAAAATTTTATTTGAATATTTGCCCCGGAATGAAAGCCTGATCTGTAGCATAATTCTGATGTCATTAAAGGAATACAAGGATGTTTTTGAAGGTCTCAGTGTGGACTATATATTTTCCTTGGTGTACTTTGAAAACAAGGCTATTGGATTCTTCGATGGAGTTGATGTTGGAGGTAAATGTGGAGTTGTAATTTTTCTTAAGTTTAGTTCAAAACAGGTTATCAAAACTACACTTATTGTTGGTGAAGGTACTAATATTAAGGCAGATATTCTTGGGTTATGGGGACTACTCCCTCTGGAAAAGATTCTACATCTTAATGAATTAATGATTGCATGTGACTCTAAGGTGATTATAGACTAGTTTGAAGGTAAATGCACAATTCTCTCATAGGTTCTAATTCCTTGGCAGCAGAAGATACATGCATATAAATCTCTTTTCACTTGGCTTCACATCATGCATATCCATAGGCAATTTAACTCTATAGCAGATTGATTGTCCAAAGAAGCTCTGGATCAACATCTTGGCTGGTTACAATTGCAAGAATTTGTAAATGATACTATGGCCGGGAGTGATAACTAAAAGATGTCGAGATAAATAGTCGATCAAACAATTTTATGTCTTTTTTGTCAATTACTACTAAGTGTATGTATGTTGAAAATAAAAAAGAAAAACATAAAATAAAAATAGGAGTCAGATGCAAGCATGTATTAAGTCGCAAGGTCATGGTTTTTTGGCGATATATAAACCTCATTACAATTTATATTTTGTACATAGAAAGTTTCCTTTAATTCAAATTTAAATATCAATGAAATTGTTTTTTTCCATTAAAAAAAAAATTATAAAAAAAATCACAATACATTGTCTTTATTAATTAGCCGGAAAAGAGTTTCACCACTATATGAATCCAATAAAATGCCTTTTTTTAATGAGATGTCTACCGTTTAATCTTTTATTCTTTTAGCTATCTAAGTCGAATTTTGATATTTTTGAATCCAATAAAATGTTTTTAATCCAATAAAGTGTTTTTTTATATTGATGATAACTTCTAATTTTTTTAATCCAATTTATTCTTTTATCTCTTCTAAATTGAATTTTGATATTAAAAGTAACTTCTAATTTGCATAGACTTAGTTTTTAATGGTAGCGATTCAGCCTATGTCAATCCAAATTAAAGTTTGATCTTTTGAATGGTGCATTTGTATGTAAACATTTTAATTATAGAACAAGTCCATATATTTAAACGCCTTAATAACGAAAACAAATCCATATGCATGGCAGTTTTCCATCCTCGATCAACCCAAGTTAAAGTTTCATCTATTGAATAATTTTTTTATATCTAAAACTCTTAATAATAGAACAAGTCCATATGCATGGCCTTGACAGGATAACTTGAGCTAAGGAATGATAGTAAACTAATTGTTGTTCCAAACATTCAAAGCAACGTGATCGAAATTAAACGTTAACGATATCTTTGCTTTATATAGTGGTGACATTGATATCATGTTTTCCATGGATGTTGTTAAATGCAAACAAATTATGCTTGATTTCTTCACGGTTTTATTTGGATATAAATGATTTAAAGTATTTGTATAAGGAATTTGAGTACTATGTAAGAGTGGGATTATGTTTCTTACTTGGAGGTTATAAGTTTCAATCTATAAGAGGTAGGGTATGTACACTTCTCTAGAACAAGTAGTGAAATAGTGGTGCAAATGATATTCTTTGTCTTACAAACAAATGGATCTTTGCAATGTATCTGGGGAGGGTAATATTGGGTACTTGCAATCTTTAAGCCAAGCCAACTTTTAGAATAAGTAGTGAAATCGTTGTGCAAATGGTGTCCCTTGTCCTACAAACAAAGGGATATTTGCAATGTACCTAAGGAGGGTAATATTGGGTACTTGAAATCTTTTAGCCAAGCCAAATTTGATGAAATTGTGCTTCTTGCTAGGGTTTATATAAATAATGACCTAGGGGATGGGGAATGTATGAACTAATGAAGGAGAAACAAGACTAGAGAAGGAATGATTCATATTCAAGGATTCACATGCACATTTGGGTTATAAAGAGACAATTGTGAAGGATCAGGGAGTAATTTCAATTTTTTTGAAGAGAATATTACAACAATTTAGCAATTATAATTGGTTGATCAAATTGTAGGTCAACAAATTGTACACATAATGTATAATATTATCTTAGTACATTAATTGGGTTGCTGCTTATTCCGCCTTTATTCTTGGTGTATTTTATTCTATGTGTTTCTTGTAGTTTATCACTTGAAAGGATAGAATCATTCAATAAAATTGATCACTTGCATGTTATTGTTTGTATGTTGTTTGACTCCATAAACATTCAAAAATTGGGGATGATAGAGATGACAAAAATCATAGATTGATAAGACATCATTTTTTTAGGGTTAATTCCTATTTTTATACACATTGTTATACAATGCAATGATTCAAATGCATTTAGAATACCAAAAAATTTCATGAAACAATTGCCTAAAATTCATATGCAAGCATCCATAACTTTATTTAAGTTCAAACATGGTTATACAATGCAATGATTCAAATGCATTTAGAATACCAAAAACTTTTATGAAACAATTACCTAAAATTCATATGAAAACATCCATAACTTTATTTAATTTCAATAAGAGACCATGCAATTTTTGCACTCAGTGGTCAATTTTTTAAAACTCTAGATTAGGAGTTTGTGGATAGTGTGCTCATGTCGGTCTTTCCCAAACACACTTGCATGATCTTACAACACTCAATTTGGTTTTTATGTTCCTCAATTTGTTTTGTTTTTTATATGGAAAATAAAGTTGTTTCACAATGACATAAATAAAATTGGTATTTTAAAATTTAAATTGTTAATCACTATGGATAATATAATTATTTCTACCTATTATTAAAATTGGTTGTTAAAATTGATATGTTCAGATTTAAATTGTTCATCAATATAGATAATAGAGGTGATTCTACCAGATATTTTTCACTTATGATAAATAGGAAAACAATATGAAAACAAGTAAATTATTGCACCAAATAATACTAATCACAAAGCTCAATTCCAACATAGATAAAACTAATCCAAATCTACCTATTTTATGCATTCTCCAATCCACTGTTTTAATTAGTCTCCCCATTCTCTAGGATTACTTAGAGTATCTATCCATCGACATAACTTCTCAAATCCTCTCTTTTGATTTCTCTTTCATCGATTCTTCTCTATCATGGTTATGAAAACGTTGCAATGCATTGTTTTGAAAAAGTTGCAATGCATTGTCTTTAGGTGTAAAAGAGTTTCACAAATATTTATGAATACAATAAAGTGTTTTTTTAATGAGATGACTACAATTTAATCTTTTATTCTTTTAGCTATTCTAATTTGAATTTTTATATTAATGGTAACTTACTTCTAATATTTATGAATTCAATAAAACGTTTTTAAGAGATGAGTACAATTTATTTTTTTACTCATTCTAAGTTGAATTTTGATATTGATGGTAATTTTTGATTTGTTTACACTTAGTCTTTCAGTCTTTCATGAGAGTGATTCATCCTTTACCAACCGAAGTTAAAGTTTCAACTCTTGAGTAATTGCACTTATATCGAAAAGTCTTAATAATATAACAAATCCATATGCATGGCAGTATTCCATCATCGATTAACCCAAATTAAAGTTTCGTCTTTTGAATAATTGCCTATATATCTTTAAAAAAAAAAGAAGTCCTAATAATAGAACAAGTCCATATGCATATCTTTGATAAGTTAAAGTTTCATTTCTTGAATAGTGGTCTATATATCTTAAAAGTCCTAATAATAAAACAAGTCCATATGAATAGCCTTGATAGGATAACTTAAGGTAAGGAATGATAGTAAACTAATTGTTGTCCTAAACATTCAAAGCAATGTGATCGAAATTAATTTAATTGTTAGCAATATCTTTGTTTAATAGTGATATTGATATCATTTTTCCCCTGGATGTTGTTAAATGCAAACAAATTATACTTTGTTTCTTAATGGTTTCATTTGGATAAATGATTTAAGATATTTGTAAAAGGAATTTGAGTACTATGTAATAGTGGGTTTATCTTTCTTACTTGAATGTTATAGGTTTTAATCTAAAAGGGTACAATATGTACACCTTTATAGAATAAGTAGTGAAATTATTGTGTAAAGCATGTCCATTTTCCTACAAATAAGGGGATCTTTGCAATGTACCTAGGGAGGGTAAGATTGGGTACTTGCAATCTTTTAGTCAAACCAACTTTGATGAAATTATTCTTGTTACTAGGTTTTATAGAAATAATGACCTAGGTGACAAGAGATGTATGAAGTAATCAAGGAGAAACATGACTAGAGAATAAATGAGTCATATTCAAGACTTTACATGCACATTTGTGTTATAAAGAGACAATTGTGAAGGATCAAAGAGTAATTTCAATTATTTTGAAGAGAATATTACAACACTTTAGCAATCATAACTGGTTGATCAAATTTTTGTTCATCAAATTGTACACATAATGTACAATATTATCTTATTACATTGATTGGATAATTTCTTATTCCACCTTTATTCTTGGTGTATTTTAATCTATGTGTTTATTGTAGTTTCTCACTTGAAAGGATTGAATCATTCAATAAAATTGATCACTTTCATGTTATTGTTTGGATGTTGTTTACCTCTAAAAACATTCAAAAATTGAGGATGATAGAGATGACAAAAATCATAGATTGATGAGAAATCCTTTTGTTAGGGTTAATCCTATTTTTATATAAACATGGTTATACAATCCAATGATTCAAAAGCATTTAGAATGAAACAAATTTTCATGAAACAATTACCTAAAATTCATATGCAAGCATCCATAAATTTATTTAAGTTTAACAAGAGACCATGCAATTTTTGCACTCAGTGGTCAACTTTTGAAAACTCCATATTAGGAGCTTGTGGATAGTGTGCTCCCAAACACACTTGTAGGATCTTGCAACACTCAATTCTTCTACTCGATTTGTTTTTTATGACCCTCGCACAAATTTACCACGTGTCCCTAGTTGTCTTTCAGAAGTGAGTTACAACTCGCCATAAAACAAAAAGGTTGTGACTAAGATAAAAAAAACCATTGATTATGTTGGACCCATGACATCAAATTACAACTTTTTTTATTTTACACCTTTTGGAACTAGGGCTTTCCTCAATAAAAGACAATGTAATTTTTGCACCTAGGGGTAAATTTTTTTAAAGTTTGGATAAAGATCTTGTGGATAGAATACTCATGTTAGTATTTCTCAAATACATATGAAAGAGCTAATGACACTCAATTATGTTGCATGATTTGGTTTTTATGCCCCCTACAAAAAAATGCCACGTGTCCTTGAATATTTCAGGAAGTGAGTTACAACTCACCATAAAATGATAACTAGGAGTCGGATTGACAAAATATTGATTATATTGGACTCAAGACATAATATTACATATAGGGGTGGCCCTCTCCCATGAGTATATGGAATAGATCTTGATTTATATTATAGTTTCTAGAACTAGGGTTTTTCTCAATAAGATATAATGTACTTTT
>SNQJ01S0069380.1:22197-39022 GCA_010110895.2 Picea sitchensis
GACTAAAATATTCGCCAAAAAATTATATATACATTTTATATTATTGATAAAATAGCCCTCAATTTTTCCTATGTATCATGGGGATTCGCCCATTTATTATACATATAAATTTAGGGGGGGTTCTTAAAATCACCCCTGGTGTAACGACCAAGGAAGGAAGTAACCGACTCATCCTCGAGCATGTGAATGCCCCTCGGTCGATGATGAAAAACAATCTTTCGGTTCTCATTAGAGCTCTGATAAAGCTTACATAGAGATGCCCACATCTCATATGCCCAAGATTTCCTAGTCAAGTGGGGAATGATGTGATCCCTCACTGAATCACATATTGTCCTCTTTGCCTTGTTGTTCCTCTTCCTGAACTTTGCCAACAAGATGGGAGCAGTAGCAGGAGGAACAACCACAGGCGCCTCAACTATATCCCATAGTTCGAGGTCCTCCAAGATAAATACGATCCTCGCCTTCCAAGACGACCAGTTTCTAGCTCCAACTAGCCTATCCTCCGCACGCATCTAAGATGTTGACATGACTACCAAACTGCACTCCAACTGATGCTCAAATTGCAAAGGAATGCTCCCTCACTCCTGTTAACATAGCTGTGAAAAGAGGCAAGTGAACTCCGACATCAGTCCTAACAATATAGGTGTGAAAAGATGTCGTGTCAAATCAGCCTCACTCCTACCCCGTAGGTGTGAAAAGAGACTGACGAAAACTGTCCACAACTGCTCTACAATTCTCTACAAAATTCTGCCAACAAGCAGCCACTAAACACTGTCAATGGCTGTCCAGAAAATCTGCCAAGAAGATGTCTATAAAAGTTCACTCATATGCTGTCCAAACTACTCAAAAATCAGCCACCTCAGCGTTGATACCATGAAGATTTTCCAGGTCCTATCAAGCTGCCAACTAGGTCTATCTTTGACGTCAAGTTGGCTCTAAGTTTCAACCGTCAATGCAGGTTTTGCTGCTGTTTTAGGACAGCCATCAGTTCATGAACTTCTTGCTGATTTGTTACAGTTACATTTGCAATTTAGGTGCTCTAGCATGTAGTTTTAGTCACCAAGGGTTAGTACATGCATACCAAAATAAATGTAACACACCTAGAGATCTTTACAGCTTAAAATACAGTAGTTCTACACTCTCATACATGAAATTGAACACAGGTATATTTGGTCAACATGATATAGGATAAACCCCCCCCGGGGAAAACCAGTTTAGAATATGTCTATATATGAGGAGAATAGATGGTGGAACACAACAAGTACAAAATATAGATGAACTCGATACAATAGCAGCTTGATCCAAGCTGCAACACTAGTCCAAATGAAGCAAGAGCGCCCTAGGATGGTGTGCCCCCCAGAAATGCTGTCAAGACCACTAAAATGGAGCCAGATGCCAACTGGAAGCTTTGATCTAGAAACCCTCCACAGTACTTTGATACTGATGAGTAGCCTCCCTCTAAAACAAACCTTACTGCAATCTGAGCTCTCTAAGTCCTCCCCACTGATGATGCGCCCTCCTCACCAAGTGCACCCTCCTTAGAACTGGAAGCTCCTCAATAATTAACTGAGACCCTAAGCCTGCTGGCTATCTCCATGGAAGGGAGTGCCCAAGCTAGCCTCAACATATGCCTGAAACCTCATCTTCATGCTCTCTCTGAATCTGTCCAAGTGAACAAATGAGTGAATGAAGCCTCCTTTGCCCCTTGTGCCCTCCTTAAGGAAGCATAAGGAAACTTAAAAGTTGGGTGGATGAGATCATCTTATCTCATCCCTAATCAATGATTGAGATCATCTCAAGTAAATCTCAACTCAAAACCCACTTGACTTAAGTTTCCATAATTTCAGTTTATGTCCCTTAATTCACCCACAAAGTGAATTAATTGTCATTTTAGGCTAAAATGACCAAATTTCACTTTTGACTTAGATCTCCTAAGTCAAATTGAAATTGGACATAAAGTATATGGTACAAGGTACAAAGTACTTCCCTCATGTGTTTAGAAGCTCACAAACACAAGGGGACCACTTTCCAAGGTACCTAAATCTCAACAGTCCTTTGCTAAATTTTCGTTGCTTGGATCCTTGCCCGGGACCTGTTGCATGTTGCCCAGACCTGTTGCTCGTTGCCTAGGTCTTTTTCTAGGCTACTCGAGTCCTTTTTGGAGATTGCCCAACTATTTTTGCTCGCTGCCCGGGGTTGCCCTGACTTGCCCTTTGCCCATGGTTACCTGAAAATCTTCCATACTGCTCGGACCTCTACCCGCTACTCGACGAATTTTGGGTTTCCATAGAGCTTGTCTAGGCCTTGGGGTGCCCAGTGTCCTACTAACCTTGCTCGAAATTTCAGGGCTGTTATTTTTGGGCCGTTCCTGACTATTATAGCTTGCTGGCGGCCACGTTGCTGGTCGGTTCTGTTGGCGGATGGCTTGCTCAGCGGTTGTCTGATGGTCGACTGACTGTGCTATCTGGCAGCTAGCCCCTATGGCCCTCCCAGGCAGCGACTATTTCCTCTGTTGTTGTCTGCAACACTCAACCTGTTACCTCTAGCGTCTATGCTAGACCTCACACGCGTAGCAAATCTTCTTCTGTGGACTGCACTCTCAGCAGCTCCTACTGTCTCTGCACGCATCGTTGTCCAACTCTAGCAACCGCGACCCTTACCTTCCGTCGCCTCCCAACAAATCTCGTGCGCTTCTCTTCTCCACGTGCGGATTCCTTAACCACTCGACCACCGCTACAACTCCCACATGCCATGGTTTATCCCACGCTGGCAGTTGCAACACTACACGGACTTGCACCACCGTCTCCCAACGAATCTCTCTTGCAACTCGTTTTCTCCCAGCTGCTGATTTGCAGTTATGTCTCCTGCTGCCGCAACTTCACTAGGCCCGTCAACACCTCTTTAGCTCGATCTGCAACATCTCAGCCATATATCCCTTCCATGAAGGATCTGCTGCAGATGTGTGACCCTTCCGTACGTCGTACGAATTGTACGACTCATACGATGGGTGTATGATTGCTGTACGATGACGGTACAATCTTTTTTTATTTTTTATTATTTACTTTTACCTCGCAGCCTGCAGACTAAATTTTTTTTCCCGCGATGTAAAATTCCGTTAGTGCAAATCTGGCTTCCTTAAAGTTCACACTCTGATACCATGTTAATTTCAAATAGAATCACTCTAATAAATAAATGCACAACTAGGTTACTTAACAAATAAATCAGCAGAAGCAAATAAAATGGAAACCACACACATTGCACAATAGATATCTAGGTAAATAACCTTTGGAAAATCCCCGAAGGGAAAACCAGATCTGTGAGATTTATTATTATTATTTCGGGTTCTCCTTTCAGGAAAATGGCCCACCTAAGGAATACAAAACAACATATAGCCAAGCCCTACAAACTTCAAGATCAATCCTTTGATCTTGCTGGTTGGCTGCTATCTCCCTTGCTACACCTTTGCTCCTATCCTCAACCCCTGCCCTTAACACTTGGATGAATGTCCTTCTCCACCCAATCAATGAGAGCTCCCTCTCTCACTCTGTGTGTGACACAAGCACATGAGAAAAGAATCCCTCGTTGCTCCAATGTACTTTCTGTGTGTCATCCTCTCACATAGTCTACCTTGTATAACCGTGAGTTTACCCTAAGTCCAAAATCCTAGATCTCCTAAAGTGATCAATGACTGAGATCTAATCTCACGTTCACTTTAGATCTAATGGCTAGGACTTAATTAAACTCACTTTATTACAAAAGTACATTCACTTCATTAATCACTTAATAAAGTGAATCTCCTAAGGTTTTGAGAGTCATTAAGGATGACTCCCACGTGTTGATACGAACCCATGTGGAAGCATCTGTCTGATGCTACTAAAACATCAACAAACTCATGTAAGGTGATGTGCAAGCATCGTGACCTCAAAAGTGAGTCTTCTCCCATCAAGACATCAACTCAAGGATCCTTTTGAAGCAAAATTTGAAGGTGTATGCCCCCAACCCATTAAGAACTCCATAGGCATCATGCTGCAAATCGTATCTTGTGTTGAAAATCACAAGAGTTATCCTCATGACATATGAGGGGATAACACTTACAACAACTTATATGCTTGATTGTTGCGTGTTAGATAGATATCAATAACAAATTGATAAAGTATATGTTTCTAATACATCCCTTTAGCCTTTTTTGATGATTTGATTTTAAATAAGATATTTAGATAAACTATAATGCAATATCAATTTTTTAAAGGTATTTTGATAAACTATAATGCAATATCAATTTTTTAAAGGTTTGTATTGAAGTAGTTTGGTTTGTTAATTGAATGATTCATAAATTTTATAGATGAAAAATAGGATTATGCTAAGTTATTAGTATTCGGATCCAGATGCAGATTCAGATTCGGATCCGGATACAGATCCACTATATTTTTGAAAAGCTAGGATCCTCTCCATTTTGTCATGCTGTTTATGTGACTCAAATCCCCCCATCATCCGTTGATCCCAACCTTCATCATTAATTTCCCAGAACTCAATCGTTCGTCCCTCAAACTCAGTTGTCCATAGCCCAAATCTTAGCCATCCATTGTGTTACTGGTGCCCTCTTGTGTAGTTTTGGAGCGGATCCAAATCCCAATCTTTGTCTGATTTGGGGATCCGTGGATCCAATCCCCAAGGCCGACGGATCCGGTAACTTAGGATTAATGTGAATGCTTTTATTTCTTAATATACACGATTGTAGTGATGTTTCTTTGTAGATCAATCAAAATTAGTTTGTTATAAGGATATGTTTCTCTAATGTACAACTCAATTACAGGGAAGCTTTGGTTAGTGTATTTGCTATTGAGCTCCGAAAATAGATTTTTGCAATCGATTGTGGAATGGGACTTGGTAAAAAACTAGTACGAGTTCGATGCCATTAATTTTAGTCTTTTGGACTTCAACATGAATGGGATAATCTATTATTTTGGCTAATAATATCACACCACTATGCCAATTTTTTAAAAAGATGTATCCCTTTATCTGATTAATACGTTTGGTAGTTATAAATGTACTCTTGCTTATTTTTTGTGGAAAATTGCTGCTTATATTAAGACAAACTATAACAAGTACATCTGACCTAAAGGCTTTTAATGTCCTATTACTTTTGCCTAGGAATGTTTAGTGAAAATGGTTTATATTTGTCTTGTTCATGCTTTTTGTCAAATAATTGTTTTCTAATAGGCAATGACATGTCTTTTTGTACAGCTGTGCATAATATTGATTTGGCTAGCTTCCTTCGTTGGTATGTCATGGTGGAGATCCATGATCCTACATATGCGAAAAGGTTCTACTCTACATATGAAATTTTGGAAGACTATATTTTAAAGGTACATTATTTATTCATGTTTTGATATTCTACAAATGCTGCAAACACGACCCCTACAAAGTAAAAAATGAAAAGAAAATCACATTGTAGATAAAAGAAAGAATGAAAACAAGAAAAATATTACAATTTTTTTAATGAAAGTAAAAATGAAGAAACCTACTGGTTAAGTATTCTTCTGCATTTTTGTCATCTTTCCATCATTTATGAACTCTAGAAGTACTAGGACCTGCATAACTACCACCATGTTTGGCATTTATAAGAGGCATAACTCTAGAAGTGCTAGGACCTGCATAACTCATGAGAGGGCACGATCATTCATAAATAAAGTGTTGATGTTTTGGTAGCTGCGGTAGAGTGAAGATTTTCCAGGTCCTATCAAGCTGCCAACTAGGTCTGTCTTTGACCTCAAGTTGGCTCTAAGTTTCAACTGTCTAACAATGGTTTGCTGCTGTTTTAGGACAGAAGACTACTAGGGTCCGCCTTTGACCTCAAGTTATTCTTAAGTTTCAACCTGCCTAACAATGGTTTGTCGGGCCGCTTTTAGGACAAGACTATTCACAGCCCTTTTGTTGATTTTACAGTATTATTAGGCCATTTAGGTGCTCTAGCATGTAGTTTTTGTCACCAAAGTTTAGTTATTTACTACCAAAATATATGTAACACACCTAGAGATCTTTTAGAGCTGAAATATTGTTGTTCTAAACTCTAACATACATGAAAATGAACACGTGTATTTTTTGGTCAACATGACTCTCGAAAAATTCCCTCTGGGAAAACTAGTTTGGAATATAAGTATATATAGGGAGAATAGAAGGTACTATATCTTCAAGTACAATAAATAGAAGAACTCGATACAATAGCAGCTTGAACCTGCTTCGCAACACAAGTCCAATCAGCAAGTGGCTTTGTGGTTGTGTGCCCTCCAATGCCAATACCACCGAAATGGGAGTCAGCTAACCGGAAGCTCTGATGGAGAAACCTCCCACAATACTCTGAATCTAGATGTAGCCTACCTTCTAAAACAGCTCATCAACTGAAGCTTTGAAAGTCCTCCTTGCCATGGACCCGGCCCAAGGTCATTAGCAAGAATCACTCACTAAATAAATAGAGGACCTAAGCTATCGGGTCGCTTCCATGGATAGAAGCTTCAAGCTTTTCTAACCTGATGCTCAAAACCCCTCATGCTCATGCTCTCTCCCCAAACTCCAAGTGAATAAGTGGAGTGAATGAGCTCCTCCTGCCCTTGCGCCTCAACCCTCCATAAGGAAACCTAAAATATGGACCATTGAGATCATCCCATCTCAAGTCCAATCAAAGGTAGAGATCATCCCACAATAATCTCACCTCTCAACCACTTTGGGTTAAGTCTCTAAGTTCACTTTATGTCTCCTAATTCACCCACAAAGTGAATTAATAGTCACTTAGGGTTGAATGATTCGAATTTCACTTTTGACTTAAATCTTCAAAGTCAAAGGAATGGACATAAAGCAACAAAGTACATAGTACTTCCCACGTGTGTTTAGGAGCTCAAAAACACATTGGGAACACTTCCCAAGGTACATCATCTCAACACACTCTCTTTATCGAGTGTTTCTCACCAAGCCCATCTTGTCTCAAGTAGACATGTTTGCCCCTACCGTGACCTTGATGAGGATATCCGCGAATCCGCTCACGCTTCGATATATACCGTGAACCGCAGCGTTCCCTCTCCGAACCGAATCTCTGGTGAAGTGGTATCCGATCTCAATGTGCTTTGATCTGGCCATGGAAAACTCAATTCTCGTGAGCGCTCGATACAACCGGATTATCGTGTATGACTGGCCTATGGCATCTCCCCGACTAAATAATCCTACCAAAGATCTTATCGGCCAAATCGCCATAACCGGCCCGACCGTTGCCATGTACTTTGCCTCTGTGGAACTCAAAGCAACTGACTTCGCTTCCGGCTGAACCAGGAAACAAGTACTGACCCCAAACCAAAGAAACAACCTAAGGTGCTTTTTTCCTCGGCTGGGTATTTATCCCGCCTAGTCTGAGTCTCTGTAGCCAACCAAACTCACCCCATCACCTCTGATATAGTCAAGGGCCAAAAATCAACTGTCCCAACAATGTACCCTCAACACATGTTTTGCCCCAAACCAGTGAACGCTCCTCGACTCTACCATATGCTTGTTGGATGATTATACTGTAGGAGACATCCTCCGTGACACGACTGAAAGTGAGTCAATCTGCGGAGGTGCCTCCATGAGTCAGGCCCATGAGATGGGTGTGTGTTGTTCCTCTCTCGAGATGGAGATGGAACGCTGTGTGCCCCCTCGGGGTGTAGGGAAGACCATGAGTTGGGTGTGCCCATGAGATGGGTGTCATTCCTCTCCAAACTAAGATGGGAACCCTGCAGTCCTCGTGGCGGTGAGGGAAGCCCATGATAAAGTGTACGTTTCTTCTAGGACTTAAGATGAAACGATGTACTATCTTTCTGTAGAGAGTTGAGACGATGTGGTACTTGTTATCCCCGCCATTCAGGAGCACCAGGAGATCGTCTCTCGAGGCCCACATGGTCCTGTGACATGGAGTAACCGGGAGAAGGAGCGACCTGAGCATGTTCCTCGAGGACCCATCTTCTTCTCCTCACTGCATTGGTTCCTCGCCAGCTAGCATTCTCACCTCCACTCACCTACCTGGGCTTGCATCCGAAAGGCTCTTGCTCCATGAGGTAATTGGTCCGAGGTATCATGGTATGTGTCATATTTGATCATTATAACATTCTTATGTGTGCATTAGATTGCTCTTTTCACTTTGATGATCAAGTTGATCTTACACTAATCCACTTGACCACCGCTGGGGTGATTGATTGGGCTTAGCGTTATATTCATGGGTTTTGGTTAGCCACCAAAGGGGTTTGAAGAAACCACCGCTTCCCCATATTCTCACTTTTCATCTTAAAACTCCGGCCATCTTTCCCACTCCCCTTAGTCTGGCCATTAGAGTGACCATCCAGGCATATCTTGTCTCTTTCAGGAAGAAGGGGCTAAAGGCCCAGGAGGTAAAAGCAACTGTAAAAGATAAAAGCCATAGGAAAAAATGAAAACCTAGAGATGCTTCACTGTGGGATCCCCGAGAACGCAATAAAAGCCTCTCATAAGAAACCGAGAGACCCTAAGAAAATGATAAATAAATAAGTGCAGCATCTAACTAAGAGGGATGTGGTGTCTCCACGTAATTTACCATTATGTTCATAGTAGATAATGCAGATGACATCACACCATCCCACAATACCAAACTGTGGCAAGTGGACCTTTGCATTGATGACAAAGCTGGGTTGTGGCCCATCACTGTTTCAACCCTCTCTCATTTCACAAGATAATTAGTGGTAACGCCATACTCGCCACTTAGCCAAGGCAGTGTCCCCTTCGCCAAGGCTTGTAGCAAAAATAAAGAAATAAGTGCATTACAAGCCAAAATGTATCCACGACTGCACAGCTGGCCTCCCACAAAGGCACCCACATGCATAACACCTCAACCCTAGGTCTGACCATGACCAGACATCCCTAAAACCACCCTCATCACTATACATGGTTTGAATAACCCTATGGGAGACTCCTTTCATTTCAGGGTATTAACCCAATAGGTTGCCCTTTGGTTGCTTTCTACTTTGTATAGTGGGTCAGGTAGGGTCTTTGAGCCTTAGAAGATTTGTTAGGGATGTTATGTGCTATATTTGATAAATTTAATGATGAAATGTGATTTACATTGCTATGATGTCTAGGATCTGATGAGTCCTTGAGGATGAGTCTTTGATGTGCAGACCATGCCCGACAGACAGGTACCAGAGAACCGGTACACATGGGGATATTAGCCCTGGACCTCCATAATGTATGGTTTCACTGATGGACGTTGGGATGGCAGAGACGATTGTGGTTTGTGACGAGCTCTTGGACGTAGAAGAAGAGGACTCTCATCAGGAGGTTTGCATAGTCATGACTTATGGGGACTGCTCCCATTGCATGGGACATGGACCTTGATGGAATGTGATGCCACCCTCGCTGGGTTAAATGGACATTTCTAGGGTAATACGTGGCACAAGGCTAGGTCTCTTCAAGCACGCTTTGGACAAGCTAATGGAGCCCCGTGAGGGGCAACGTTTTGCTCATTGGATGGTTATCAAGTCCTAAAAGGGCCAACGTCTCCTAAAGGCTTGACGCCTTCATTTTAGCCTCATTTTGGCATTTTAGCATGTAAAGTGACAAATGATTAAAAAAAACTGTAATGTTAGCCTTGCCGGCTATTTTATTGACCTATTTAAATTATTAACAAGTATTGTATAAATAGGATGTTTTTCCCCTTTGGATCATAACACAACTTGCTCCTCTACTGAGAGTGAGATTTCTAGTCTTTTGTTCTTGGTTTGTTCTTGTCTCTTTGGGAGTGTGGCGCAACCTCCTTGGAGGAGCTAATTCTTGGCAAAGTGGTGCTACATTGGAAGGTTTACAACTAGGCTGACGGCCTTCAACATCTTAGTGTTCTTCTTCAAAAGCTTCCTTTGATTGAATAGTCAGGGTCTAACATTTACATCTCATCATATCTTGTTGTATTGACTTTTCCGATCCTTGAAACTCTGTGGAGCCTATACACAAAGTAGTTGAGCTTCATGTCCCATAGCATGCAAGCCTTTTAACCATTGGATTTTGAGAAGCACCACCATAGCTACACTAACCCCCTTGTCTCTGCTAGCTTCTGTTGATAAATTGGTTGTTAGTCGATCCTGTGCCCACCTTGGTTACACCTAGGGTTTACCTAGGGTTTATGAGTAAGCCCTGTATTGCAACACTTTCACCTCTAGACTTATCCTTCCATGCTCTAGCCGCTTTGCCAAGAAGGTCTTGCATATAGATTTGCTCTGTGCCCAAATTTAGCTACACCTAGATGTTCTCTTAGGGTTTAGATTAGTGGCCTTGCTTTGTAGCAACAATCTCATTAAACCCTAGGCCTCTTGTCCTTAGGTTTGAACTCTTCTAAACCATTAGCTACAATTTCTATCGGGACTCCATTAACCCAAGGCACTAGTCTATGATTGATCAGTTTTGAGCTTTGTTTCTGGCCATTAAACTTTTCTAAAACTTCTTTCAATTTCAAGAACCCTAACTAACCTAGCGCCTAAACCTAGCTAGTTTTTAGGACTAACCCTAAGAGGACAATGCTGGTCTTAATCAACTTGCTTGGATAGAAAGGTGCCCCTGCTCTCCCTCTTTCCATACCGTGGAGTTAGATTTCATTGTACTTTGTCGGTTGAGATCAATAAACGTCCACATCGGGCTAGCCAACCCCAATTCAAAAATTATATAATGGGATCACTACAATTTCATTCTTGCTTATACCCAAATATCAAGTGGGATATTTGGCGCCCCCATTGATTGGACATTGAGTTGGGGCCATTGTATCTCTAAGCTAATTTAACAAAACGTTTTTGCTCTTTGTCATAATTTTGGCCTATTGATTAAAGTTTACGTCACACCTATTGCAGAAACAATATAGGTGACGTTAAACATTATATGAGCTTGGTTTGACATATTTATTGCATTATCGATATGATACAAGGATTTAATATTGAAAATTGAATTCTTATTATCTCTTGATGTACTTATTGAAGAAGTGATATTAATCTTTGCCTTTATTGGATTACATCATCGACTCGGCCAATAATACAAGCATTAATCACCACATATTTGCCAAAAAAGATAGTCTCAATGTTTATGAAGTACTAACCCACCGCAGTTAATCTCTAGTTCTCTTTGTCTTGTCTCACAAACATGTGCAATCATCAGGGGATATTCTTACTTGACTATCTTACTTAATGAATCAGTGGAAGGGGTTCTCCTTGACTTGGCCTTTATCCTTGTACGGGGCCTTCCTACCTCAGATTGCCTTAGGGACGCCTCCCTGGACTTGCCCTCCTAATAGAAAGATCCCCCCATCAAGGTGACAAGGTGGGAGCCCTGCTACTGGCTTAAGCCCCGACTCAAGCCCTTGGACCTTCCTACAAACCGCAAGGATAACAAGATCTAGATGATTCTCCTTTGAGACTCAGTGAGATAGAGACTGTTGAGTAGGATCACCGGATGAGCACTGTGTGGATCGATCCCATGGGTCGAACACTAGTGAGTGTGTGTAACTGCATGATTCTCTCTCAGGAGACGCAAAGGAGATAAAGATTGGACTTGGACATCCCTATGGCTCTGTTAATGTGATGTCCCTAGGGTGTGAGATCCTGTTCAAGAGTTGGGAATCTTTACCTATAACCCTAATTGTGATGTAAAGGGTACGTGTCACTCCACTATAAAGTAAAAGATAATTACTATGGCAATTATTAATTATATTTTGAGTTATAGAGGTCTGCCCTATTGGTACAATAGATACATCATTTGATGTGATAAGTCTCGTATAAATAAAGGTGAATCCCCATTGAGGAAACACACTTAACATTAAGTGTCATCTCATGATTTCTTAAATTATGGCCTAAATTATGAGAATTACAACACCCCTCAGGTGCTAAGTTTCGGGATGGTGTGGGAGGTCTTTCAAGAATATAGCAAAGTGATCACTGGTTTTCTCCCTTGTTGAGAAGGGTTTTCCAGAATACTTCTTGTCTCAGGTACGGTTATTCTTCTTGTGATCTTGGTTTCATCAAAGATATGGTTCAAGTAAAAGCTAAAACAAAAATTTAAATTAAATTCATGAGCCACAACTAGTGAGAAATTCAACATGGTATCAGAGCGACTTGAAGAAGATCATTGCACATCAAGGTTGAAGGAAGGCCGTAAATCTCTATTGTAGGTGTAAAGAGAAGAGGGCCAGACCTCCCTTTAAAATTATGTGGTAAACATTGAGGCCAAACCCCTCTTAAATCCATGGTGAATGTTGAGGTTGGTCGTGACGGTCGAGCCCCAAGGCCCTAGGAAGGAGACCACAACAAGGAGAGGCCCCCATAGCCTAAGACCTCTAAAAAAATTGAGGGTCAGCCATAGCCAAGAACCCCTACCACGTGGGACCTTTTAAAACAACAGAATTCAAGAGGAGGAGGATCAGGCCGAGGCTACTAGTAGAGCTAAGTTTTGTGGGTAGTAAAGTGAAGGTTGTTACACCTGTTCTCGTTGTAGAAAACTGTAGACTTGGAGGGCCATTAGCTTTGTTTAGTAAGCAGACTTCAATCCATGAACACTGGCCGTGATCTCAAGGTACATATGTCTCCGCTTTATTTAAGAGAACCTTCATATTGGCAATGTATTTCATCTGTCTTGCAGTTATATAAAATGTGTCCTGTAAATATTAGTAGAAGTGACCGGACAAATATTTAATGTGCAAAATTGTTGAGCTGTGAGAACCTTTTGGTATTTCTTGTCACCATGTTTCGTTTTTGAATGCTGGTTCCAAACCGTCAAGTTCTTTGTGCCATACTCAAATGGCATTACATAAATTTGAAGCTGGCAGGATTTTAAATGCTAGGAGATATACTGATTTGCCATTATGGGAATTCTTGCAATCAATTATCATGAAGTCTGATGTAAAGGTTGAGCTTTTGGTTTTTGATACTATGTCAAATACACACAAATTGTGCTTTTGGGGTACCTTCTCAGAAGTTCTATGTAATTTTAGCATGTCTCTAGCCTCACTGATGAGCTCAACAGAAAACCAATTTCCTGCTGAGATGTTTAGAGCTGTAAGACCTGTAAACTTAAATGCCCCTGTTCAGTCAATTGCTGTTAGGTTTTCGTCTCTACAGAACGGTGCATGGAGTCCCCTCATTTGCAGTTTTGAGAACCTTCACGGTGATAAGAGATCAAGAATCTTTTGATATGATATTAAAGGTGCTACGTGGAAATGGCAATATGCTCCTCCCTGTGGAAACAACAGGTTGTGTGCTTGAGCTTATATTATGTTTGGACCAACACTGGGTTCATCATCACTTAACTTACCCAATTTCCTTCTTAACTAATGTCACTACAAGTACAATTGATTATGTCAAAGAGCTTTCTTGAATGGATGAGTGATTCAATAGCGAAATCCTTCAGCACACTCGTGACAATGCTTTCCAAATAAATTAGCAAATGGGTGTGCTCCAAAGTGAGAGGTGAAGATACAAGGCCAGGTGATAATTTTGGTGAGCTATGAAGACGATGTGATAGATGACACATTTGCAAAATTATCAAACATAAAGTATTGTCCAAATAATGAAAGCTTGAAGATAGTTGATGTGAGAGGTACGTTGCAGACTTCAAGAATGAACCTTGATGTGACTCTTGAAACATGTGCTATAAGTACACATTATTCAAGAAGACTAGACTTGCAGCTAGTAATGTGCAAATAAAGAAACATTAGCCACCCCAAGAGAAGTCAAGGAATATCATTGCTCATCATGACATTGATAATCAAGCAGAATCCCCATTGGTGTACACTCTCAGGTATGCACTTGTATATATTATTTGCATCAGTGTCATAAGGGTACTTGCAGGAGGAAGGAACCCTTGGTGCAATCATGGATCCAGAGGGATCTCAGTGCACTCAGAGGAACAACACACTGGAAGTGAAGACTCCAGGTTTGATTGTTTTTAATTAACATGCCTCTAACCTACATTTCTAAGGTTACTACATTACAAGTAGGTATTGTAGCTGTGACAACAATCCTTAAATTGTTTTGATTCTAGAGATGTAAACATGAATCTCCTCTAGGAGATATTCTTGTCTTGTTTCCTTTCGTTTGTCTCCTTGTTCCAGGCAGGTTAACAACAAAGGTAGATGGTTATCCTTAAGACTTCAGAGGGAGTCAAAACTATTTGAGAAGAAGGAAAAGACAATACCCTCTCCCCTTCAGCAGTTCATAGGGAGACAATTATTGATCCAGTTGCTCCAGTTGATATTCCTAGAAACATTGCAGTAGGCCATGAAAGGCCTGTCTAAGATCGACAAACTCTGCAAGGGGTAGAGGGACATGCAACTGATGGAAGTGTCGAGAAATATAAAGTGAGATTTGTAGCCAGAAGATTCCCACAAACAAGAGGGAGTTGTCTATGATGAGACATTTGATCCAGTAGCTCGATACACTTCCATCCGTACTATCATCCATGAGTTGGAAACTACATCAAAAGGATGTAAAGACAACCTTTCTCAATGGTGAGAGTGAGGAAGAAGTTTACATCGAGAAGCCAGAAGGATTCGTGATATACGACGGGAAATCTCATGTGTACAGGTTGAAGAAAGCCCTGTATGGACTAAAGCAGACACCTCGTACTTGGTACGAGAAGATGGATGGATTCTTGATGAGTTTGGGTTTCAACAAGAGTGTTGCTTATCCAAACCTATATTATTACATTGTTGGTGCCGAGAGCCTGATTTTGGGAAGCCTTGTTGTTGGATACAAGCAAGATTTGACTTCTGATTTCTAGATGAAGGATCTGGGTATGATGCTCTACTTCTTGGGACAAGAAATATGGTAGAGGACTGATGAGATTTTCTTGAGTTAAGGAAAACATACAGCGGGGATATTAAAGAAGTTCAATACGGCAGAATGCAAATCCATTCCTACACCGATGGTGATGGATTTGAAGAAAATGAATGATGATGATTCAAACGAGATTGATCCGCCACTGATTGGATCACTGATGTATTTGGTTACCACCAGATTCGATATATGCTATGCAGTGAATGTGCTCAGTCAATTCATGAGTCAACTGAGACAGACTCACTGGATAACAACGAAACATGTATTGATATATGTACAAGGCATAGTTGGATATGGCTTGAGATATGCCTACTTGAGTTTGCAGGGATATGCCGATTGGGCAAGGGAGCGTAGTGGACCGAAAGAGCATGTCCAATTGTTGTTTTACCTTGGGGTCTGCATGGAATCCTGGTGCAGCAGGAAACAAAGATCTATGGATTTGAGTACCACAGAAGCAGAGTATATAGCAACTAAAGCAATGATACCTGATCAGAGTGTACCAATGACTCTATGGGAAAAAGCATGTATGACTGCAGTGTATGTTCAAAACCGTAGCCCTCATCAGATCCCGAAAAACATTACTCCAGAAGAAGCATTCACTAAAGAGAAACCTGAAATCAGACACTTCAAAATATTTGGATGTCCAGTGTACCTTCATGTACCTAAAGAAAAGAGATCCAAACTAGAACCTTCAGGAAGGAAAGGTACTTTTATAGGATACAGTGAATCCTCAAAAGCATATTGAATCTACATCACAGGACAAAGACAAATTGAAGTAAGCAGAGATGTCACCTTTGAAGAAGAAGTAGCCTTCCAGAAATACAGAGAAGCTCAGATGGAAATAGATGGTGACACAATACCTTCTCCTCATTCAGAAATTCAGAGGGAGACAGACAATGTTCCAGATGAGCTTACAACTCAAATTGATTCAACTCTTCCAGCAGATTCGGTTGCCCCAAGTAATGTACCTAGAGACATCACTATTGGACATAAAAGACTTGTTTTGGCATGCCAAACGTTAGAAGAAGCAGAAAGACATAAAGCTCCACAAGGAGCAATTAGAGAAAGCAAGAAACCTACGAGATTCTCTAGCTACCTTTCAATGATGACTCACATTATTGATTCAGAACCTACCTGTCATGGAGAAGCCTCAAATGAACAAGTATGGCAAGATGCCATGACTGAAGAATATCAATCTATTCTAAAGAATGATGTATGGGATGTTGTCCCAAGGCCAGAAGGGAAGTCCGTAGTAACTTCTAAATGGATTTACAAAATCAAACATGCTGCTGATGGAAGCATTGAAAAATATAAATCAAGATTTGTGGCCAGAGGGTTCTCACAAATAGAGGGAGTCGACTATGACAAGACTTTTGCACCAGTAGCTAGATATACCTCCATTCGATCCATCATTGCTATAGCTGCTTCCATGGGCTGGAAGCTACATCAGATGGATGTAAAGACAACTTTTCTCAATGGTGAAATTGAGGAAGAAGTCTACATTGAACAACCAGAAGGTTTCGTTATACACAACGAAAAATCTCATGTCTGCAGATTGAAGAAAGCCCTATACGACTTAAAGCAAGCCCCACGTGCTTCGTACGAGAAAATGGATGGTTTCCTGATAAGTTTGGGTTTTAATAAAAGCTCAATTGACCCAAACCTATACTATAGCATTAATGGAAACAAATGTTTGATTCTAGTCCTATATGTGGATGATCTTTTCATCACCGGCTCAGAAAGACTCATTGCTGAATGCAAGCAAGCATTAACTGCCAAATTTGAAATGAAAGATTTGGGCCAAATGCATTACTTCTTGGGACTAGAAGTATGGCAGAGATCAGACGAGATTTTCCTAAGCCAAGGAAAATATACTTTGGAGATTCTAAAAAGATTACAAATGACAGACTGTAAATCCATGCTAACCCCAATGGTAATGGATCTGAAGAAGATGAATGATACCGATT
>SNQJ01S0069381.1:46857-58711 GCA_010110895.2 Picea sitchensis
TAGCCTCCTTTATTTATACAAGTTCTGGCATGTGTGAAGTGTCTCTTCACTGGCAGGGCCGACTTCTCAATCTGGGTGGGTAAACCCACCTTTATTATATTTCTGGGTCTCTTAATTAACTGTTGGGGCCGACTTCTTATTCTACCTATTACAATTGTCTTTAGACCAATCCGCAAAAGGGGATTTGGTCCTATTACAATATCTGACATGATCAATCCACAATGGGGATTGATCCTATGAATAAAATATCAATAATAATAAGAATACTCTTTGCAGTTACATTATTTCAACACATATGCTGCCCCAGATGCGAAAATGACTCACATCCGGCCTGGTACCTGTAAATACCTCCTCAGGTGTCAACTTCCCCAAAACTGTGTGGGGACTCATGTTCTAAATATAAACAACAATGTGACTAGCCTGTACCCACAAAAAAAGTGGCAAATCTTGATCATGTATCATCGCCCGTGCTGCTCCAACTATGGTCCTGTTCTTCCTCTCGACCAGTCCATTATGCTAAGGATTGTAAGGAACAATGAATTCCTTCTTGATCCCCACTGCTGCGCAATAATCCACAATCTCCTTGGAGGTGTACTCACCCACGTTGTCGGATCTCAACACCCGAATCTTCCTACCAGTCTAGTTCTCAACGAGAGCTCTGAACTCCTGAAATTTGTCGAAGACTTCATCCTTAGCCTTCAGGAAGTATATCCAGGTCTTCCTGGAGTATTCATCAATAAATAGAACAAAGTATTTGAAGCCACTCACTGACTCCACGCTCATCAGACCACATACGTCAGAATGTATCCAATCCAATACTCCCTTGGACCTGTGCTCACTCGGTGGAAATGGTCTCCGGGGATACTTTCCCATTGCACAACTCTTGCAAGGGTCATGTCTCTCTGTTGTGAACTTAGGCAATCCAGTGACTTCCAGTCTCAAGTGCCCCAATGCAACAAAGTGTATGTGCGTGTAATGTTCCTGACTTGGCTAGTCTAGGAAACGCTGCTAATGTGTGTGTATGATCAATCGTTTATAGCATATAAATGGTCATACAAATAATAAATGCGACAAAGGACTGCAAAGTTTATATTATGATATCTCTACAGATTACAAAACGCCGAATGCGGCTGAATAAAATGACAACACTCGGCTAGATCAAAAGACAAAAGGATCTTAGCCGGAATACAAATAAACAACAAAAGATAATACCCGGAATATGTGAGCACTGTAGGATCAATGGATGCGCTGGAACTATGACAGCGTGTACGGTAACTGTTGGAAGTCTGGAAAGTTCGCCCCGGGAGCTATACCTCTCGGAATGGCCTGGAAACTGTCCCAAATGATGCGCCCTGCCCTAGTCCTCAGTACTGGTAACTGTCGGACCCCTCTGCTAGTGGGTTTGGACCCCGGATGGATCCCCCTGGGGGAATGCGCCCCTTTCTCTGGTAAAATGCGTCCTAGTGATTCCACTGTCGGAATCAGACGAGATGTGTCTCAAAATGACCGCCTTGGTCTACTGGGAAATGGGTCGGAAGGGTTTCCCTGAATATGGCCTAATGCTCGCTTGGGAACCCTGAATGTATCCACCAAAAGTGTCGCACTCCCAAGTCTGGAAAATGCGCCCCAGATGATTCCTCCATCGGAATCTGGCAAGGAACCAAGCAAAAGATGCGCCTTGCCTTCCTCTCAAATGGGTCAAAGGGAAATCTCGGAATTCTCCCTGGATGGGACAAGTCGATCTCTAAACCTCCCAGAAGTTGTGCCCTCCCTCTGGATGAATGCGCCCTTGTTGTTGAACACTGAGTAACTGCTGCTGAAGGATGATGGAAGACCTGTGTGATATTCCCGGTGACTAGGGTGTGTCTCTCAACACCGAAATCAACCAATTGGTGTCTTCCTCCTGGAATCCACTGAACTACCTCTCCTGAGATGCGCGTCTCTCCTCAAGGACAAGTCATAATCTGCATAATGATGAATTAGGTCGTTGACCCTTCCTTTATATCTTTCCAAAACCCTAATTCATTGTTGACATCCAAAACCCTAAATTACTACTGAAACCCTAATTCACTGTTGACTTCTATTTTTAGCTCATAATGACTTAAAAGTGTTTTTAACCCTTTTTAGCTCAATGCCACTTTCCGAATATAACACCTGTGACTGGAGTGACCTCTAGTAACCCTGTTTACCTCTTTTCTAGCCCTGACTATAGTCTAACGGGGCAGTTTAGACCATTAAGCCTCCTCTCTGGAGCTCCTATTTGGAAAGGGAGATTACAGTCCTCCCTTCCCAAAATTGCTTGTCCTCAAGCAATACCAGTCCAGGGTGCTGCAACACCTGCACGCTCTCCCAGGTAGCGTCCTCTACTAGAAGCCCTCTCCATCTGATCAAACACTCTCTGATGACCCTACTCAGTTTCCACTCCCGGAACTCCAACACCTCCTCCGGAACTAGCTCCAACTGTCCCTTCTCATCCAATGGGGGAAGCTCCTCTGATGTGTTAATGAATTGTCCCACTGCCTTTTTGAAGCAAGATACGTGGAACACGTTATGAATCTTGCTCCCCTCTGGAAGCTCTAACTCATAAGCAACCTCGCCTACTCGGCACATGATCCTGTAAGGGCCATAAAATCTGGGCTTGAGCTTCTCGGCCCCACTCTTCTTCAGAGATGACTCTTCAAAACTGCACTCTATCCCGTGCCTGTCCGCACTCATCTTTTGTCGGTTCTGTGTCATCTGCAGGTTCTCTTTCAGCAACTTGAGAATCTTCTGACTCTCTATGATCCAATCCTTGGCCTTGGGAGATCTGCTCTCCCCGAAAACCAAGTCTACCAAAGTGGGAGCATCATATCCGTATAATGCTCGAAAGGGTGCCATACCAATGGACATGTGGAAAGTGGTGTTGTAGCAATGCTCTCCTAGATGTAGCCACTTTACCCATGTTCTTTGTTGTCCACCTACATAGTTCCTCAAGTATCCTTCAACCCACTTGTTGACAATCTCGGTCTGCCCATTTGTCTGAGGCTGATAGCTGGTGCTGGGTGTCAACTCTGTCCCCACCAACCGAAATAACTCTCTCCAGAATGTCCCCATGAACCGACTGTCCCTGTCATTGACGATGTTCCTTGGCAACCCATGAAGTTTGAAGACCTCCCTGAAGAATAGCTCGGCTACCTGAACTGTGTTGTACTCTGTCGGTATGGCATAGAAGTGAGCAAACTTGATCAATTTGTCGACCACTACATATATACAGTCCTTACCCTGGACCTTGGGTAGGCCTGTGATGAAGTCCATCGATATACTCTCCCATTTATGCTCTGGAATGGGGAGTGGATGAAGTAGCCTTGCTGGAAGAGCATGCTCTGACTTGTTCTGCTGGCAAGTCACACACTCACTAATGTGTCTCATAATGTCCTGTTTGAGGCCCTTCCATGAGAACCTCTCCCTGATCTGTCTGTAGGTTTTGAAGAACCCCTGATGGCCTGCTAGTGGTGAATCATGAGCTGCTGTGAGGATCTTCTTCTTGAGCCCTGAATCTGGCACCATGTAGATTCTATCCTTGTAGAATATGACATCGTCAATGACCCTATACCTGTCATCCTGTATTTGTCCATCCATCACCTCACGAGCGAACTTGTTCTTGGAATATTCCACTAACAAGTGGGATTTCCAATCTGCTGAAATCTCCATCAAAGAACAGGCCGCAGGTCTCCTCGATAGTGCATCAGCCACAGTGTTCTTCTTCCCCTTGACATACTCTATGTCGAAGTCGAATGCCTGTACCTTCGTCACCCATTTCTGTTGGTGCTCACTGAGGTCCTTCTGCTAAAGGAAATACTTCAAGCTGTTATGATCCGTCTTGACCACGAATTTGCCGCCCACCAAGTATTGTCTGAATTTTGTCAAGTCATGCATGATTGCCAACATCTCCTTGTCATAAATGGAGTACAACCTCTCGGGTTGACTGAGATTCCTGCTCTCGAATACAATGGGGTGTCCTCCTTGCATCAAAACTGCCCCGATACCCTCGCCGGATGTGTCCCACTCTAGTACAAATGGCAAGGTGAAGTTTGGTAATGCCAATATTGGACAAGTGCTCATGACTTCCTTGATGTGATCAAAGGATTTTCGTGATTCCTCGGTCCAGATGAAAGCCCCATGCTTGGTAAGATCCGTCAGCGGTGCTCCAAGCTGAGAAAAACCCCAGACGAACCGCCTGTAATAGTTGCACAGCCCGAAGAAACTCCTCAACTCTGTTACGTTCCTGGGTGTTGSCTAGTCCAGAATGGCCCTGATCGTTTCCTGGTGCACCTGTACCCCCTGTGCACTGATGATATGGCCTAAGTAAAGCAACTCCGTCATACCGAACTCACACTTGGACTCTTTGGCATATAATGACTGTGCCTTCATGATGCTCAATACCTCATCCAAGTGCCTCATATGCTCCTGCCATGTCTTGCTGTAGACCAAGATGTCGTCGAAGAAAACCAAGACTGATTTCCTCAACTGATCCCTGAATATGTGGTTCATGCAAACCTGGAACATGGCGGGTGCATTGGTTAGCCCAAATGGCATAACCAGGAACTCGAAATGTCCAAAGTGACATCGAAATGTTGTCTTCTCTATGTCCTGCTCTCAGATACTAATCTGGTGATACCCAGAGCGTAGATCAATTTTTGAGAAGAAAACTGCCCCATGCAGTTCATCCAGCAACTCGTCATTGTGTGGGATAGGATACTGGTTCTTGATGGTTTTCTTTTTCAAGGCTCAGTAATCAATGCACATCCTCATGGTGCCATCCTTCTTCAGAACTAAGACAACTGAAGAAGCGAATGAGTTGTTGCTCGGTCTGATGTGTCCCATCGCTAGCAATTCCTTGATTGCCTTCTCTATCTCATCCTTGAACCTCCTAGGATGACGATAGGGGGGGTGATCATTAGTTTGGCCCCCTCTTCCAACTCAATGGTGTGCTCAAACCCCCTGTAAGGTGGTCTCCTTGGTGGAATTGACTCAAAAACATGTTGATGTTGTCCCAACAAATTCTTGATCTCTGTATGATACTGTTGTTGACCCTCTGAATCCTTCCGCATAGTGATCAAACACTCGACGGCATATGCTACCTCCCCATGTTTGAATATCCTCTCCATCCTCTTGGTTGAAACTGTCCTTGGTGCACCTGTCTACATACCTCTTAGAACAACCTTCTTCCCGTCATGGTCTCTGAATCCCATCTCCAAGGTTTGGTAATTGGTGGTGATTTTTCCCAAGGTAATCATCCACTGGACTCCCAACACTACATCTGTGTCAGATATGTCAACCACATAAAATGTGTCTCTCACTGTATAGTTGCCTAACTTTACCTCCAAGTCTGGAACTCTGTCTAGACACTCCACTGTGTGTCCATCTGCTACTACAACATCAAACCCCTCAAACTCCTCTGTCTGAAGTGCCCATCTCGATACTAGTGAAGCGTCGATGAAGTTGTGGGTGGCCCCACCATCTATCAGGGTGATTGCCCGTTGCCCCTGAATAGTTCGTCTGATCCGGAGGGTATCATACCTGGGAAAGGGTCGCTATGACTCCTCCCTTTGTTGGTTTCCTCCTGTTAGCCTGCTCAGGCGGCTGTGGGACTACTGGAGGATGGGCTCATGTCGGTGTCAGTGGTCTACAGGGAGGCTGCTCCTCTGCCTGTGCTGAGTCCTCTGAGCTAGTGGATCCACTGTCCTGCTCCTCCTCCTCACTATCCACACTGTCTGTTGCTACCTCAATATAATGAATCTCTCCCTTGCCCATGCACCGGTGGCCTAGGACCCATGGGTCTCTGCAGTTGAAGCAAAGCTTCTTCCTCATAAGCTCTCGCCTAGTCTTGTCATCCAACTTCTCCTTGCCCTTCCATTCTCTCTGAAATGGCTTCTTGTCTTGATCCTTCTGGGGTACGAAGGGTTTGGAAAAGGTTTTAGTCTTTGGCACTGAGTCTGCCAAATCTCGAGTGCGAAGGATGGCATCCTACAAGGTGGGAGGCCTGTATGCCTTCACCCATCCTCTCAAAGGCTCGATGAGTCCCTCTGTGAATAACATGATCAACCTGGGCTCTGATATATCTGTCACTGCCACGGCTACTCGTTGAAACTCCGTGATGAATGCCTCTGCTGTGCCAGTTTGTCTCAACTGGGCTAGATCCCTGAAGTGGATCTCGGGATCCCTCCTGTCAAACCTGTCCATGAGCCTCTTTGTGAACTCCCTATAGTAAGTGATGCGACTGTGACCCAATGTCACCAATCCATGATACCACAACTCGTGTGCCTCACCCTCCAAGTGTAAGGTCGTGAAACTGATGGCCTCTGTCTCGGTCATCTGGTTGATCTTGTAGTATGTGTCTAGCTTCTGTACCCAAGTTCTGGAAGTGCATTTGGACGATCCGTCGAAAGAAGGTATGGTGAGTTTACCAACTTTTCGGATGAAATCCATGTTCTGCCCTTATTGTTGTTGCGGTCCTCCTCTCTGTAGCTCTCTGGGGCGGTTCCTGAGTCTAAGTACACAGTACTCGACTAGGGTCATGTCCTAATGGAAGTCACGACCCAATGCTGCGTACTCCCTCCTATACTCTGCAATGTCCTCTGCATGAGTGGGTGGCCTCTGTGTTATCAGTGGTGGTGCTGCTACCGGGGGTGCCCTCTGGAAACTGGGAAACAAGGGTCTAGGAATCCTACTCGCAGAGGTGTATATGCGAGAGGGTGACTGGGGTCTACTGCCTGCTCCTGAGTTCCCCTGTGCTGCATGCGGGGTTTGTGTGTCTAGGGTGCCCACTCTAGCCAATCTATCAACCATTTGTGCCAAGGACTCAGACATGGTCCGTTGACTAGCTAACATATCGTTGATAACCTGCATGAAAGCTGTCTTTGGATCTACGGGGGCCTTGCCACTGCCCTCTGGTCGCTCATATCTGTCTCCTAGCATCCTCTCTGCCTCGCGCTCAGCCTCACGCTCTGCCCTTCTCTCGCTTCTTTGTGTGCCTCTTCCTCTTCCTCTGAGCTAGGAGGAAAAGGGCGAAAGTCAGGCCTATGCCTTCTTTCCTTATCCCTACTGTAAGTGACAAATTCGTCACCTATGTGTTCACGACCCTCTGGGTCTTCTACTGCACTCATTGTCTTTAGTCACAGGCTGGCAGGACTAAAGCTCTGATACCACTGTAATGTTCCTGACTTGGCTAGTCTAGGAAACTCTGCTAATGTGTGTGTAGGATCAATCGTTTACGGCATATAAATGGTCATACAAATAATAAATGCGACAAAGGATTGCAAAGTTTATATTATGATATCTCTACAAATTACAAAAGGCCGAATGCGGCTGAATAAAATGACAACACTCGGCTATATCAAAAGACAAAAGGATCTTAGCCGGAATACAAATAAACAACAAAAGATAATACCCAGAATATGTGAGCACTGCGGGATCACTGGATGCGCTGGAACTATGGAAGCTCGTACGGTAACTGCTGGAAGTCTGGAAAGTTCGCCTTGGGAGCTATACCTCTCGGAATGGCTTGGAAACTGTCCCAAATGATGCGCCCTGCCCTAGTCCTCAGTATTGGTAATTGTCGGACCCCTCTGCTGGTGGGTTTGGACCCCGGATGGATCCCCTTGGGGTAATGCACCCCTCTTTCTCTGGCAAAATGTGTCCTAGTGATTCCACCGTCGGAATTGGACGAGATGTGTCTCAAAATGACCGCCTTGGTCTACTGGGAAATGGGTCGGAAGGGTTTCCTTGAATATGGCTTGATGCTCGCTCGGGAACCCTGAATGTATCCGCCAAAAGTGTCGCACTTAAATTATTTTTCACTTAAACCTTAGAAAGGGCGCTCAATAAAGTCAATTGAAGAATATAACACATCAAAAGTCCTTTTCCTAAGTCAGACTTTAGAAAAAGTTAAATAATCAACTTGGCCTGTGTTTCATTGTCCCCCACCATGCTAGGATGCTACAATCTAGTGGAAGACCTTCCTTGCTACATTCTCAACAGTTTAATCCATGCACTCTACAGGACCCGATTCATGACGTACTGATGAAATGTATTGACAAATGCATAAGTTTTTGCTGCAGTAGTATATGTTGCTTGTGGTTGGGCACATCACTACCTCCTTCCTTCCATATCTACCTGTGAGCTTTATCAAGAACGAATTTTACACACTTCACCTTAATAAGAAACACCATCACCTGGTTGTATTTCTTGATGGGAACTTGATCAGGTTGTAAGCAAACCATAAAGAATCAAGAGTGTCAACGCCAAACCCACTACCGTGTCCCATTAATTGGAGAGGAATAGTGCCAAACCGTTGTTCTGGCTTAGTGCTTTACCAACTGAAAAAATGCCAGTTGCATACTTCCAACACATTAGACACCAATAGCTTGTACAAGTCATAATAAAGCTGAAACTGAAAGTAGTGACCAAAGTCAACATCCCATATTAAATCATCAGTTGCATAGCATTTCCCCACTCATCTCCAATAAACTTAAGAACCAGATCCATATTTTTGTACAACCCAAACCTGCTTCTCACGGTTTCCATAGCCTGAAGCACCACCTCGCTTAGAAGATTCTGACTCGGGATTTTGGAGAATATGCTGTGGGTGTTCTCTGTTTACAAACAGCTTCAAGCCAACCCATAACTCACCCTCTTAAGGTGGCTCCTATTTCCATAAAAAAATGTCTTTGACCCAATAAAATTGTGGGTAACACAAACCATTAATTCTATAACAATCCCACTTTCCCCCTCTATCATGCACAACACAAGGAATGGGATCCCCTTCACTGCTAAACAGTCCCTAAGGCTATTCCAATTCCCTCTAGCGTTGCAATGCAAGCTGACCAGGAAAATCTCAAATGATGGAAGCTTGGAAATCTTAGCTATAGCAATTACAAACACTCATAGCCATGGTTTTCCTCATAAATGCATAATAACCAAACTTATGGCAACAACATACCTCTGGGCACAGTGCAATCTCAGCACTAACAACTAACATACCAATGTCATCTCAGCGCACATGAATGGTCTAACAACGTACTAGTATGGTAGCATTCTCCTGCACAGATTAGCATACCAGCATCCCGGCCTACCAACACTTCTCTCAGTGTATGCACGTGATCTCTTAGAATGCCCGAATGGCAACCTCCTCTATGGTTTTCCCCCAAGGAGTGAATGAATGAATTATTTTTCCCAAAGGTGGAATGAATCCCTTTCCAAGGCTTGCATGAATATGTGACTTGCATGGAGACCACATACCCCACTTCATAGAGCTTGGGAAATAATCGTAAGGAAAATAATATAAAGGGATATGAAGGCTTGGGAGCTAGACACTTGGCAACCTTAATAAAATATTATTTTATTGACCACCCTCTATTTCCCCTCTTGTTGGTTCATTGCCCCATGGTGCTCCTAGGGAGATATAACCCCAAGTGCACCTTTTTATGTTATTATTATTACTTTATATAAATTCCAAAGTAATCAAATGTAAACCACTTACCCACTTACCACATACTTACTATTTATGTTCATTCTCGTAGGGGATATTACAAGTTTAAGGAGTACTTACATTATGGCAGGTGTATTCTAAACTATTTCACAATTTAATGGAGCTATTGAGTAATAGGTTGCAGAAGCAAGAAAAGATCATGGGTCAAATTCCCAAGAACTTGGAGACGTTGGATTGGGATGTTAAGTACTCCCCTATTTTCTATTAAATGCTGGAAATTTCCGGGGACAAATATCAATACATCAAACTGCATTAGGCTACAAGTTGCTTTGTATAACATACCGAGTACATGTATAGTATATAAAGCTGTAATTGGAAGATAAAAGGGAGGAACTGAAACAAGGTTTAAGAAAATGTATTTGCACAAGGACACCCATTAATGTCTATAAGAAGGGAAAACTCAAAACACTAACATGAGCAGTTTCAATCATGATAAGCAGTTTTGGTACAGTAAGGCATAGTGGCACAATGTGGGCCTGATTTTGTAAGAGGGTTTTAAATAAACTAGAACAACCTTTCTCTTGCAGGTGTTGAAAATACAACATGGTGCAAAAGCAAACGGCTGTTCTGATGTGCTGTATCTTGATGCAATCAACAACAAGTACATTGAGGAAGTTTCCTCATGCAACATCTTTTTGGTGAAGGTAGAACTTCTTTGTGATTTCTTTTTGCATGAAACTTTAATTAAATGAATACTTTTAAGGTTTGCTGCTTTTTAAGTTTAGTTGTGCATTTTCTTAGGAAGTCTCATCATGCGTTATCATTATGCTAAAGGTAGGGATTATTTTGTTTTTCCTTTGCATGTAACATGGATAATTTCTTGTGTGAAAGCTTCCCTTCACTCTTCAAATGCAATAATTCTTTTTGCTCGAAATGATTATTAGTGCTTACAGTCTCAATTTTTACTTTAACCTACATATCACAGAAAATTGAATTTCTAAGTGTTTGATCTTGTTATTTTTGTATTGTTTTAGACTTTCTAGAAGAATTGATCACCTAACATTGCTTGTCCATCGATAACCATACAATATCACTGATTCATTATGGATGATATATAGATAAGATAATTTTATTATTTGTCCCACAAATTACCAATAGAGTAGGTCAATGGAACTAGAGAGTACAATCAGTTCTAAAAAACTATAGGAGTGCAAAACGCTACACAAAATGTAGAAAATAAAATTTATAAGAGACTAAGTAATACAACCAAGAAAAGATAGATATCCACAATATATTTGGAAATGAAAGAGTAGTAGGGAAGAAGTATCTATTGTGGCATCATTCATTGAGAAGGTACTGATACAGTGCTTGATGATGTCATCTAGTGAGTGTCCAAGGTTAAGAGGGCTTGATTGGGTGACTTTGCGAGCAGCTCAAAAGCTGCATGCAAAAACTCTTCTAAGACTTGAGGCTGAAAGAAAGAATCTAGTAATGCGGGTCTAGTTGTTCAAATTAAACTATCAATCATGCTTGCACATAGAACGGATACTCCTCCGTGCCCTTGAGGAGATGGGTCATCTACCCCTCAAATGTTAGGCTATACATAATCTCACTGACCTGGTACACATTGTGTCCAACTCTGTGATGAAATGATGGTAATCTTCATTTCTGGTTACTTCACATATGGTCAAGCACCCTCATTATTGTATTACTAGGTTATGGTTTAATAGCCGACCTAGTCAACATTATTTTAGATTATTCTAGGTGGCTAAGGCTGCCCTAGGCATTTATGTGGGTCCTGTTATCGCACAATCTGTACTTGCCCAAATCCCAAGGCAAGTGAATGCAAGATTGGCGTAACAGGGGGTGACCTATCACTGTCACCTTAATAGGAAACCCCTTTCTATTTAGGAGTATATCAAAGTTACCCCAGGGGAGACATCCCCAGTGACCTAAAGGGCTGATAAGACTAAGGCAAGGATGCAAGAAAACCCCCCTCGCACTGGTCACTCAAGTCAGAAGGTCCTTAAGGTCTTTAAGGGATGAAGTAATGGTGAAAATGGAGTGTATCTGCCCAGAACAAGATAACAAAGAAAATATGGCAGCTTTCAAGTACACAATATGATGTTAGTGCTTCTTAAGACCATGAACCTTCAAAAAATAAGCTAGCTGATATAAAGTTGCAACAATGTAACAGTTTACAACAGCAATAAGTATTTTGTAACAGCCACAAAAATAGTAAATAGTGCCTTGAAATTGCTTGAAAAGGCCAAGAAAATGTAGCTTTAACTATGTTGAATGATAATTAATTCTCGCAAGCAAATTTGACAATATCTAGCTAACATTTAATGTCACTTTTGCAGAGAATTTGCTGCAGTTAGATGC
>SNQJ01S0069382.1:8330-36039 GCA_010110895.2 Picea sitchensis
ATTACTTATCATATAAAGAAAAAGAGGGTTTTACCCTGTATGAGTTTCCTCAGGAAATATCTGTCTCTGTGTTTCTCATATATGTGATTGATGCTGAATGTGCCATTGTTTATTTCCCTGCATTATTGTGATCATCATTCAGTGTTTCTGCAAAGAGTTTTAAAAGAAGTATAATTGTTTAAGCACAGTGACAACTGATTCACCCCCCCTCTCAGTTGTCCAACAGGGAAGACAAGAAGAAATTCAATATGGATCAGAGGAAGAAGGGAACTAAGCCATCCTTTTTCAAAAATATCCCTCAAGGACAACTGGGTTTTAGAGAGCCTGGGAAGGCTGAAGTAGGTGGGAAAATTCCAAGAAAACCACCTATGGAATGTTGGGGTTGTAAAGGAAATCATAGGTACATAGATTTCCCCCTCAGAAATGAAAAAGTGAGAGTTGTCAAAAATGTTCAATAGACAGAAACAAAGGAGGACATGGGCAGTAGAATACCAAGGATCTATGCAGCCTTGGACAACAATCAAGCTGAGTTTCAATCACACATGATTGAAGTTGAAGGTATGATCAACAACCAAACCTTTACTATTTAATTGATTCAGGAGCTAGTCATAGTTATATAGATCCTGGAATGGTGGAAAGTTTTCATTTGCCAAGAAGAAAGCATGGAAAATATTGGTTAGTGCAGCTAGCTACAAGAGCCAAGAGAAAGGCTGTTGAGTTGGTTAAGTCTTGTATAATTGGGATGGATTGGTTGGACCAACACCATACCATCTTATAATTTTGTAACAAGGAATTCACTTGCCTGGATGAGAAAGGAAACCCAAGGAAAGTACAGGGAATCCCAAGGGCAGTTACTATCAGAGAAATCTCAGCAATGCAACTGAATAAGGGTTACAGGAAGGGTTGTCAAATATTTGAAGCTCATATGGAAGAAGCACCTAAGGATAAGTGTCAAATATTGAAGGCCATACAGTATTAAAACATTTTGAAGATTTATTCCAGGAGGTACCTAGACTACCCCCGAAGAGAGATATTGATTTCTCTATAAACCTGATGCCTAGAGAAGCTTCGGTGTCAAAAACTCATTACATAATTAGTACACCAGAGCTAAAAGAACTGCAATTGCAGCTTGAAGAGCTTATGAATAAGGGGTATATATGCCCAACTGTATCACCTTGGGGTGCCCTAGTCCTATTCGTGAAAAATAAATATGGGACATTGAGATTGTGCATCAATTTCAGACAGTTGAATAAAGTGATTATTAAGAACAAGTATACCTTGCCAAGGATCGATGATATCTTTGATTAGTTGAAGAATGCCAAGATATTTTCAAAAATAGATCTCAGGTCAGGGTACCACTAGGTAAGGATAAAGGATGAATACATCAGAAAGACCACCTTCAGAACAAGTTATGGTCATTATGAATTCATAGTGGTTCCATTTGGCTATCAAATGCACATGGTATTTTCATGTGCCTAATGAATAGTGTATTCAGAGAATATCTAGACAAGTTTGTCATAGTATTTTTGGATTTCATCCAAGTGTATTCCAAGTCAGAGGAAGAGCATGAACAAGATATGAGGATGGTGTTGCAAGTGCTAAGAGAGCACCAACTATATGCCAAATTGAGAAAGTGCTCATTTTATCAAAACATAATCCACTATTTGGGACATATCATTTCAAAGGATGGGATAGTCGTGGATCCTGAGAAGATAGAAGTCATTATAAAATGTTCAGCACCGAAGAATGTGATAGAATTCAGATCCTTTATGGGTCTAGCTGGCTATTACAGAAGGTTCATTGCAGGGTTCTCAAGGATAGCTCACCCCATTACTTCCTTGCAAAGGAAGGAGAATAAATTTCAATGGACAGAAGAATGTGAGAGAAGATTCCAACGATTAAATCAATTGTTAACCAGTGCTCCAATCTTGAGTATTGCATATCCAAATGAAGATTTTGTAGTGTGTATAGATGCATGCAAAGAAGGACTAGGAGGAGTCCTCAACGAGAATGGGTTTGTAATATGTTATGAATCTAGAAATATGAAGGATCATGAAAAGAACTATGAAACACATGATTTGGAGTTGGAAACCATAGTGCACGCCCTGAATAAATGGAGGCAGTACCTCATGGGAAGGAGGTTTGAACTGAGGACAGACCGTAACGGTCTGAATTTTTTGTTTGATCAACCAACCTTGAATGCTAGGAATAGTAGATGGTTGGAATTCGTTTGTGAGTATGACTTTGATATAAAGCATATCAAAGGAAAGGAGAACAAAGTGGCTGATGCACTCAGCAGAAGAGTGCATGAACTACATGCCATGACCATTAGCATGTATCAAACTGATATTAAGGGAAGAATTTCAGAAGTTGCAAATGAAGATTTGTAGTACATGGAATTGGTAGCAAAGCTACAACAAGGTGAGATGCTACAGAAAGTGGAAAATTATAAATTGGAAGCTGATGGAACACTCTTGTACAAAAACAAAATTTATGTACCTAATTCCCAAGAGTTGAGAATAATGATCTTGAAGGAAATGCATAGTGTTCCTTATGTTGGGCACCCTGGATATCAAAAAATGGTGGCACCAGTCAAGAACCGTTACTTTTGGCCAGCTATGAAGAAGGAAATTCTAGAATACATCGCCAGATGTATGGAGTGTCAGAAGGTCAAGGCTGAACATAGGCACCCAACAGGGTTGCTACAAGCATTTCCCATTCCTGAGTGGAAGTGGGAAGTCGTGACAATGGATTTCATCATAGGATTGCCCAGAACCGGCAAGCAACATGATTCCATCATGGTGGTGGTAGATAAGCTTAGGAAAGCTGACCATTTTATTCCATTGAATACCACTCACAAGGAAGATAATGTTGTCCATATCTATATGAGGGAAGTAGCACGATTTCACGGTATTCCCAAGACAATTGTGTTTGACAGAGACCCGAAATTCACCTCAAAATTCTGGAAAGGGTTATTCAAAGGGTTCAGAACAAATCTGAACTTCAACACAACCTATCACTCAAAATCTGAAGGGAAGACAGAGAGGGTGAACAAAGTGATAGAATATATTCTAAGGATGTATGTGATGGAAAAACCATCTAAATGGGAAGACTACCTACACTTGGTAGAATTTTCCTACAACAATGGGTATCAAGCATCACTGAAGATGAGTCTGTTTGAATCACTTTATTGCAAAAAGTGAAACACACCAATAAGCTAGGATAACCTAGCTGATAGGGAAGTGGTTGGGCCAGAGATGCTCAAAGAAATGAAAGATCAAATGCTGAATATTAAGCAGAATTTGAAGGTTTCCCAAGACAGGTAGAAAATTTATGCTGATAATAACATAACCCATAGGGAGTTTAAAGTGGGTGATCATGTTTTCTTGAAAGTGAAAGCCAACAAAAGTTCCCTGAAGATGGGAAACTGTTCCAAGTTGGTAGCCAAATATTGTGGGCCATTTGAAATCCAAGAAATAATTGTACTAGTTTCATATATGCTTGCATTGCCTGAATCCATGACTACACATAATGTGTTGCATGTTTCATTGCTTAAGAAATATATACCTGATGCTAATCATGCTATTGATTGGAATGTGATTCAAGTGGAGAAAGAAGGCGTCTTGCAAGTGCATCTGGTGCGCATATTGGACCGGAAGAGCAAAAAACTCCATAATCGAGCCATAGGGATTGTAAAGGTCCAGTGGACCTGGTACGTTCTTGAGGACGTGACATGGGAGCATGAGGATGCTATGCAGCAATAATACCCACATATTTTTGAATATTTTGAAAATCTCGTTGATGTTGTGTAAATAAGTTGCACTGAGGAGAGTGAAAAAATAAGGGGAGGGTATTGTAATACCCCAAGGACGAGCCCCATTTGTATTATGAATTGTAAACATGTTTTTTAGGCTAGTGAGTCGAGCAATTATAAGATGGTAGGATTATGTGTTAGTACGTTGGAGAGCCTAGCTGTTAAAGGCCAGGAGCTTGTTTTGTACATGTAAATATTCATATTATTAATATAAAAACATCGTTGCGTGTAGACCGACCACAAAGTAAGAGTATGGGGGACTAAGCTCCACTAGGATGGGTAAGGGAAAGGGGGCTTAGATATTGGAAAGAGGGGCTAAGCCTAAGGGCTTAAATCCAAGGGAGTAATAATTTATTATTATTCCAAGAGTTGATTAGAAGGATATGTTTTTATCCTAAGTTCCTTTGGGAAGAGGGAATGAATTCCAAATGGAAAGGAACGTGCTTCATGAGTGAAAGGTGTTGGCTCAAGAACATGCAGAATTAAGGGGGGAATTCTTGTTGTTGGAACTCATGCAGACACTCACGGAAGGGGTTCACGCAAAGAGTTTTGGCTCTCACGCTTTCACCATCTTGGCTAGGCTAGAGTTTTCTCCTCACAAGTTCACTCACGCACTGAGCAAGCCTGCAACCAGCCATTTATGCAATTGCTGAACTTGTGACAATTTTGCACCTCAATAATTTACTGAGCCGTCTCTTGCCTTACTCGACTTAGCTATTGTGGTTTGAAGAGGCGGGTTTTCAAGCCCGTGGTTGAAGAAGCAGGTTGTCAGGCCTATGAGAAACTCTCTCTCCATGTGAGAGAGGTGGTTGTGGATTGAAGAAGCAGGTTGTGAGGCCTGTGAGAAACTCTCTCCAGGTGAGAGAGTTTGTTGAGGAGGTGAGTTCTCTTGGAGGGAGTCACATAGTTTCTACATAGCTCTAATAATTCTGGTCTGGCCTATTGCTGAAGCCCAAGGTAAGGGAGGTGGAGTAGTCGATGGACTATGTGATAGTGAAGGTGTATACTCCTAGGGTGGGATAGACATGTGGGGAATGACAGTGTATGAGCAATGGGCGTAAGTGGCTCCTGGGAGAGAATCCTTCCTCTTAAACTATGTGACTTTCCTATTGACCTTGCCTAGACTAGGAATCCCTTGCCCAGTGGATTTTAGTCCCAGCTCGGGGGTGATCTACTGTTGAGAGTGATGAACAGTGTGGTCTAAGGCTGGNCTGGGAGGTTCATGGAAGGTCTGTACGCAGTTGGTGGTTTTACTCCAGTTAAAAGATAAGTATCATTTATGTGCTTAATTATGTATGTTATGCATGTCTGTGATTCTTTAAATGTTATCATGTGTTCTGTTGCATGTAGAAATTAATTTCAATTCCATTTGAGTCTGTATGGTAGCAGTAACTCTGTGTTATTTGTTTTAAATTCATTAGAAATGCATTTTATATGTATATGTATATGTATATGTATATGTATGTATGTATATGCATGTATGTATGTATGTATGTATGCATGTATGTTCCACAGTGGCGTTGCCCTGCTTGTTGATGGTCGGGGACGTTACAAATTGGAATAAGAGATAGTTGTAGAAGACAAGGTATTTAGGTAGCGTTACCCGATAGGGGTTGATGGTCGGGGGTGTTACAGGGACAAGTCAACGCCATAACGTGCCTTTTTAAATTAATTGGAATCTAAAAGATGTCATTTTTTTGTAGATTCGTTCTGAACGGATGATTGAAGAAGAGAGAAACACTCGGAAACTAAATGATCACGAGAGGTATGGGAGTTTCACTCTCAGTCTTGAATGTAACGAATCTTGAGTAGTTTCTAGTTGTTACTTGGATAGAAGAGGTAGTCGGAGGGAAACCTAGACCTTCCTATATAGGTAGATGGATGGCAAGTCCAAATGAGGTGACTGGAGGAGTATTTTTATAGAATAGGAGGTAGAATAATTTTTTTTGAGAGAGGTTAGACTCTGTTATAGTACAACCTACACATATTGTAATTAGACATTCATATTAATAGAAAGAAAGTCGTTTTTCCCACATATGAACTTTCTGTGTGTTTATGTGTATCAAATGAATGTTATGTGTGTGTGTTTACGAATGTTGTAGATGGATGTTAGAATTCATCTGTAGGGGATAGAGAGACTTCGCTATCTGTCTCTGAGTTATAGAGTTGTTATGGATTCTTAGGCTATGCAAGGAGTGCACAACATAATATTGGAGGTTCTTTAGCCAGCGCAAAGAGTGCTCATCTGAACTCTATTGAGTCAAAGAAGAATGTGTCAAGAGGAAACACCAGACTAATCAAAAAAATCAAGAGAAACCCATGAGTTACTGAATAATCTGTAGATTTTCGCAAGTGAGCATTGAGCGGATGCAAGGAGTACGTTATTGAACCTGAAAGAAATCAAGATTCCGGAGGAAGACCTGTGCAATGATTGCACCAGGCCAACACTTAGACAGAGTGTTGAAAGAATTCATTGGAAGACTTCCTCAAGTGCAAGGAGTGCGCCATAAGTAAAGTAGTTTTACTTTACAAGCGCAAGGAGGATGAGCGTCGGGTTGCCAGGAGGGAACCAGGGAAATATTCTAAGGAAGTGGAAGGGCCGAGACCCTTTGGAGCTCTAATTCAGTTCGAAATCTTAGAAGAGATAGAGAAAAGAGTGAATAGAGAAGGACTTATTCCAAGTCCCTAATATTAGGAGGGATAAATTCCTAAGAAGAAAAGGCATCCCAAGATAGTGGGATCATAGGAGAAGCTTCAAGGGCCAAAATCCTTGAACACTTAGAAATTTTCCCAATTTTGGGAGAAAGTGGTAGTTCAGGAGGAGTAACAATAACCCTTGAATTGAGTTGTAAGGAGAGATCTGGATCGCTAGATCCATGTCTAGAAATAAGAACAAGGAAGAGGGGAATAACAGATCCCATCCGTTGGATCTAGGTGCAGAGGATCGATAGTCATCCAATCCAAAGGTAAGTGCATGAGCCTTAAATATTTTGGAAGTGCATAGAAGAACAAACTTGCGAAGTCCCGAAGCCCGAAGAGTCAAAGTCATGGACTCTGGGTGAAAGAACTCTGAGAGGAATGAGTGCGTAGGAGTTTGAAAATATTGAAGCCCGAATAGACGAAGTAGTTGGGAGTTGTTGATCTGCGGGAGGAAATGCGTCGTTAGATCGTGGAATCCAGACAAGCCATTGTGGGAGAAACAAAGCATGGAGAAGGTGATAATTTCGAAAGCTGAAGTATCGAAGAGGACCTGGGCCTTTGATTTGAGGAAGACGCATGGTAGAAGATTTTCCATTTTAGAGAAAGTCACTCTGGAAGAAGAAGGAAGGCGTTGAACAAGAAATCCCGAAGGCAGGAGAGCCAAAGTTCATCTGGGTCATTCGTTCGTTGAGGACAGGCACCAACAGATCTTCCACTTTGGAAGATAGCCAGTTCGGGAGGGAGCAGGCACATGAGTTTCAAACTCCCGAAGCCCGAAGGGTTGAAGAGAACCATAGTTGTTGATTTGTGAGGAAAACTCGTCGAGAGATCATCGAATTTGGGTAAAATCACTCAGGGAGAAGGAAGAGAATTTAGAATTGAAACTCCCAAAGACCGAAAGGAGAAATCGATTGTAACTGTTGATTTGAGAGGAGGACATGTGTCGATAGATTGGGATATTGAGGAGCGCGTGCTCAAGGAGGACAGAGGTTGTTGACTGGAAGTTTACCAAGGCATAAAGAGGATAGATTGTAGTTGTTGATCAAGAGGCATCGTCGAGATTCAGAGATCAATGGTCATGCTTAATTGCGGGGCAAGGAAGTGCTCAGACTTTAAAATCCTGAGAGCGGGTCACAATTGAAGCCACAATATTGCTAAATGGACGCATGACAGTGGCTAGTGAATTGTGGGGAGAAAAGCAGTGTGGTATCAAACCACTTTTGGTCGCTCTGCAATCTTGTGTTTTTGTGAGGACATAGCCCAAGGTCATATGTGAAAGAAAGGACATCTCGAGGGGAGCTAGTGTATGTTACTTAATTTCTTCCAAGAGGCTAGAAAGAGCCCGTGGGTTTGACAGAACCTGCAAGAAGAAGGAAAGGGGACCTATGTATATTGATTGGGGTCTAATAAAGGCTCAAAGAGTCGATCTGAATCCTTGATTTGAATGATCCTAGACCGGGAGGTCGAGAAGCCTTGAGGGGAGAAGGGGGGTCGCATCAAGTGGTATCAGAGCTGAAATTTCGTCTGTAGATTTCAGGCAAAGGAGATGAAGGAGACAGTCTAACTACATCAAGTAGTACCAAGAGATGAATTTTGTCTACAATTTGTAGGCAAAGGTGAGAAGGTGAATAGAGACAATCTGATGACATCAAATGGTATCATAAGATGAATTTCACCTGTAAACAATAGGTGAAGAGAGATAGAGTATCGATTCTCTATAAAGACTTTGCAAGGTGTGAAACAAATGGTAGATATCCATGAGGGATGAAGACATAAAATATGGTTATTGAAGGCCATAAGTGTGGTCGAGGAGCAGATCGTAAGCAGAAAAGTAAAGAAGAGATTGACAAAGATCTCATTGAGATAAGAGAAAGAATGGAAAAACTGACATTGAAGATGCAGTAGGAAACAAAGGTGCACTGGACATATGAATGGCCTTTAAAGAGGAGAGTGAATTGGCTTGTCCAGAAGTTGTTAGACGGAAGGTAGCAAAAAGTAATGAGGAAGTGGTTGAATCATGCTGAAAACCTCACTGGCATACATAAGAAAATGATTCAAATCTGTGAACCAGATATTGGGAGGAACCTTAGTTATGAGGAGGAGGTGAGATCAGTTAAAGGTCTCATAAACTGCGAGGAGGGTAGAGATAAATTTTCATATTGCCAGGGGGGCAATGAGATGAAATCAGTTGAAGATATCATAGACTTCCAGGAGGGAAGAAGAGAAATCCCAGATTTCTAGGTGGGAAAGGAAGGAGAGAGGAGAATATCTGAAGGTCTCATGGACTCAACTAAGCATTCATGTCAACAAGGAGAGTTGGTGGAGAAGGATTATAAATTCATTTTGATCATTGGGGGAATTCAAATATTCCTTCCAAATAGTCCAACAAAGGCTAGTACAAGTGTTGCATATGAGGAGGTGGTGCAACAAGAATCCCAAAAAGAGGCCATGGGGCCAAATTATTTTAAGGTTAACTATGCCTGTGATGCAGGTACCATAGAGGAAAGACAACTAACAGAGACTTTCAAAGAGGGGGAGAAGGAGCAGACATTGATGTTTGCACCAACAAAAAAAGAAGAGAATTCAGATGAATTGCTCACTCAATGGGAGAAAGAGATAAAGATGTTGTAGGATTGGTTGGACAATCCAAAACCAGAAGATGGATTCTAGGAGATAGTCATGCAGATTGCAGGAGAAGAGAATTCAACAGAATTTCTCAAAAATTTCAGCTTGGGAGATGAACAAGAGATGACTGCAACACTAGAGTCTATATCAAAAGAGGAAGCAGACAACATAGATTTTGTTGAGTTGTATGAGGAAATGGAAACACTGGAGAGAAGGGTAAATATGTAGAGTAGGCATCTCCAACAGGTCAAATTGGAAATAGGTGGAGGAGCATACCAGTCTGGGGAGTAGCTGGAGGAAGTTGGAGTTGAACCAACACAAGAGGACATGATAGAAGTCAATCTGTTAGAGGCGGAAGTTGAGCAACAACTTAGTGGTGAGACTGTAGAACTGGAGTCTGCAACAGAGTGGCCAACTAGTGTCATAGGAGATGAAGATAACATGAAAGTTTAGATTAATCAAATTGGTAAAAATGAGAAAGCGAACACATTTCAATGTTGCCAAGAGCTAGAGAAAGAAGAACATTTGGTGGAATTGCTCAAAAGTTTCAGCCAAGGAGATGAGCAAGAGATAAATGTATAATGCGAACCTACAATAGAATATGAAACAACATATATCATGGATATTGTTGATATGTTTGAAGAGTTGGAGGCTCTGGAGAGAAGGGTAAAAATGAAAAATCATCTTATCCAACAAGTCAAGTTGGAAATTGATGGAGAGAAGAGACAACAAAGCATACTGCAGGGGGAAAACCAGCCAGTGGACCAGCTAGACAAAGAAGTAGAGGATATAAAGAGATTGATGTTGGAATCAACACAAGAAGCAGTCATCAAAGAAGTATGGGAAAGAAGAAAACCTGCAGGAGCAACAGGGAAAAAGAAGAAACAAGGAAAAGGAGCAGATGAACATCTCTAAGAGAAAGTATGGGACCCTAGAGGATCTCAACAACATAGCATAGGGAGCCATGAGAAGGAGCTCATGATTTTCCCAGCAGCGGAGTATGATGTAGGAGCATCGTCAACAAAGCCCACGTGGAGGGACAACTCAGTGCCATAGAGCACCCTTTTAAATTAATCGGAATCTAAAAGCTGGCATTTTTTTGTAGATCCGTTTTGAACGGATGATTGAAGAAGAGCGAAATGCTCAGAAATTGAATGATCATGAGAGTTCTAGGAGTTTCACTCTCAGTCTTGAATGTAATGGAGTTTGAGTAGTTTTGAGTTGTTACTTTGATATAATAGGTAGTTAGAGGGAACCCTAGGACCTTCCTGTATAGGTAGATGGATGGCATTCCCAAATGAGGCGAATGGAGGAGTATTGTTATTGAATAGGAGGTAGTATAGTTTGTTTTGAGAGAGATGAGACTCTGTTATAGTTCAAATTTCACATATTGTAATCGAACATTCATTGTAATACAAAGAAATCATTTTTTTCCGTATATGAACTTTCTGTGTGTTTACGAATTATGTATATGGATGTTAGAATTCATTTGCAGGGGATATATAGACTTCACTATATGTCTATGAGTTGTAGAGTTGTTATGGATTCTTAGGCTATGCAAGGAGTTCAAAACATTATATTGGAGGTTATGTAGCCAGCGCAAAGAGTGCGCATATGAACTCTATTGAGTCAGAGAAGAACGTGTTAAGAGGACACACTAGAGTAATAAAAAAACTCAAGAGAAACCTCAAAGTTACTGAATACTCTATAGAGTTCCGCAAGTGTGCATTGAGAGAATGTAAGGAGTGCATTATTGAACCTAAAAGAAATAAAGATTCCAGAGGAAGACCTGTGCAATGATTTCACCAGGCAAACACTTAGACAAAGTGTTGAAAGAAGTCGTTGGAAGACTTCATCGAGCGCAAGGAGTGCACCATAAGTAAAGTAGTTTTAATTTACAAGCTCAAGGAGGACAAGAATCAAGTTGCCAGGAGGGAACCAGGGAAATCTTCTAAGGAAGTGGAAGGGTCGAGACCCTTTGGAGGTATGATTCATTTTGAAATCTCAGAAGAGATAGAGAAAAGAGTGAATAGAGAAGGACTTATTCCATGTCCCAAAGATTAGGAGGGATAACATCCTAAGAAGAGAAGGCGTCCCAATATAGAGGGATCACAGTAGAAGGTTCAAGGGCCAAATCCTTAAACACTTAGAAATTTTCCCAATTTCAGGAGAAAGTGCAAGTTCAAGTGGAGTAACAACAGTCGTTCAATCGATTTGCAGGAAGAGATCTGGACCGCTAGATCCACGTCTAGACAGAAGAAGAACGCAGAGGGGAAGAAAAAATCCTAGTCGTTGGATCTGGGTGTAGAGGATCTATAATCATCTGATCCAGAGGTAAGTGTATGGGCCTGTTGAGCACTCAACACACCCTAAAAGTCTATGTCCATTTTTAACTTTTTGGGTACCACTTGATTCTTTGCACTGTCTATTTTTCCTTCAGTATGAAACTGATACCTGCACTTATTTTTCATGTTTAAATTTTCTAAAGTTTGCTTGAACATACAACACAAAATCATCTTAACCATTAAAGGATACTTAACAAACTACTTAAGGAATCATAAAACTAAATCTTTCCCCAATGCACTTAGGAATCTGGCATCGGTAAAAGTTAAAGGTCATGAAAATCGTTTGAGAAGTTTAAAATAATTGAACACCGATCATCATCGGTGTCGGTAGACGAAAGTCTTTATTTTTGCGATTGAAATTCGACAGGGGTATCGCTGAAGATCGATCCATTCGTCTTTAGTAGGAAAACGAAAAAGTAGGCATCATGCAAAGAGAGGAGCGGTATCGCCAACTGCCAACACCCGACGCAATTTCGATGTCGGGGAGTTACAAAATAAAATACACATTAATTTTACATTTTAAAATGCCAATCCCCGACCTCCGCGCTGGAAAGACACGACGTGATAAAACATTTTAACCCTCAGATTCGTTAGGTACAATGCTTTTAAAGTGTTAATAAAATTGTGGATCATGCATTAGCTACTAATCCATGCGTGAATCAAAACAAACCGTTTAAGCTTGCCGATACATTGAATCTACCTCCAAGCCTCCATCGTCAACCAGTTAGAATTTAATTATGGAGAACCGATGGTAGTTTATTTTGAATTTGCATTTACTACTCGTATTAACTGGTTGATATGACAGATAGAGTCTCTCCAGTTATATGATGTTGAAGTCATCATGTATGATCCTATTTTGCAAGGCAAAGATTTCAGAAAAAACAAAGGAGCAGGTCTAACAATCCAAAGAAGTTGTCCAAAGTTCAATGAGTATAAGACAACTATCTTAGCAAGCATTACATGTATGTACCCAATTATGGTGTTTTACGCTCCCTTTTTATGTTCACAACCCAACACTGCTCTGTACACATGTTTAAAGGCTGTTTTAATTACAAGAACAATGCCTCCAAAGAAACCCTCCACCAAGAAATCTCCAAGAGAGCCAAAGCTGCAAGAACCAAAAGCAAGAGAGGGGTCATCCCCAATAGTTGAAAGGAAATTATAATTCACCCCCAAACTAGTGCCTCTCATTAAGACAACTACCAAGAAGGCCTTCGTCCAACCTCCGGTTTTCAGAGACATAGAGGAAAACATTGGAGCCAAAATAACATTCCCTCGCTGGGAAGAATTGTTTAAGAAAATCAAGAAAGAAGAACCCCTCGAGTATACTCGACACAATGATCCTGATACAAGGAAGCTCGATGATGATGTCCTCCTAATCATCTGTAGGGCTTATCTACACATGGTGGCAAGACAAACTTTGATGTTTCCTTGCATCGAGCTCCTAAAGTGGCTCATTGACCACATTGACGTGCATAAATGTTTAATTAATGATGATAATGGTCGATGCATCGGGGTTTTCCTGCCATCAGAGGTTGAGAGTTACTACAAGCTCGGGGAGTCGAAAGAAAAGCTAAGCACTGATTTCATTTTGAGTTTTTATGCATCACACGATACCAACAAAATCATGGCATCGTGGTGGAGGGAAGATAAAAAATTCACGAACCGGACTGTCGGTTGGTATCCAAAGACCAATATAAGGGAACCATACATATATCTGATTGCTCTTCTCTGCAGGTTGCATGGGGAGAAAGATTATTCCTGGTTTTCAGAGGCTTGGATTCCCCTAGCTTATACGGTGGCCATCTCAGGCACGAGTTTCAATTAGGGTGCCATCATCTCCAAACAACTGAGCACTTGAATAAGACAAGCCCATAAATCGAAAGAAGGGGAAACCCCCTCCTTATACATGGCCTTGTATCTGTTAGACATCATCTGCACCAGGAACGTTTTCTCTGGAATGAACTTGAACTGACACTCCTCGAAGCTCCCGGTCCATGTATACTTCAACATCTTATGGGAAAACAGGTACAAAAAATCCTATTCTCTTATCTGGGACCAGTTTATTGCACACATCTATTCTTTGTTGTTTAGGAAAGAGTTCCCTAGGCTGTCAGAAGAAGCAAAAAGGGTTATATCAAAATTAGGCCACTGGTATCTAGACGAGTGTGAAACCTACATCAGGGTTTTCAGAGCCATAGAGGCACCCCTTTTGTTACCCATATATGTTCCTGACCGACTAGTGTTAGGGGAAATTTGCTACCAGACCATCCTGTAGGGATACAATGCCACTTTAGTAAAGGACAAGAAGTGGGCCTTCATTCTGTATGGGTTTCATATTGGCTTCTACATGGTCATAGATACTGTGCATGCTAAGCAAGAAGGGTTGAGTCAACTAGAATTCTGGTTCCAAGCCAGTTGATTTCACAAACACGATCCCAAGGGCCTGGTCCTACAACATGCATCGCAGGTATCATCCTGTTGGCCTTATGTGCATGATCGGTTCAAAGATGAATTTTTTACCAAAAATGCTCAATATTGGAATGGAGTGGTGTTAAGGAGGGCTGATCCTCGAACAACCAGGTTCAAAGCTATGAGTTGGGAAGAGAAAGCGACGTCTTTGGAGAAGACATATCAAGAAATTATTAGGACCTGGGAAGGAGTTGTAGCATCTGAATCGGTCGAAGAAATAGGCAATTCCCAAGAAGGAATCGAAGTGGCGATATTTTATCACGAATCCCCAGTACAAATCAGGGATTTACCTGGAATTCAAGCTACACAGGGGATGGGTGAAATTTTGTACCAGCAAATCCAGCTACTAATGAAAAAGATGTAGGATGACTCGTACCTTATCATAACACCCACGCTTCCAACTGGTACCCAAGAATGAAGCTCGATGGAGTCAAGCGACCCCAAGTCCATAGACCTTGGGAACAGTGACGGGTTAGGAAACATTAGATTTGCAACATCGCCTGTCAATTCTCCTGTGGGCAGGAAAAATCAAACAGAGACAGGTCAGGTGTCAATAGAAACACAAGCATCTAATCCCCTTAACAAACTTATACATATATATAGCGACGAAGAAAGCCCAGAACCATATCATGACTCCCTGGTGCGTGTCGAAGAGGAAAACGGTCCCGAGAATGTTTCCTCCCCTGAGCCCGAAGTTCAAAATAAGGAGGTATCGCAAAAGGAAACAGAAGCTGAAAGCGACCTCGACACAAAACAACCCAATGAATCAAAAACCAAAGTGGATCCAAATGATGGGCACGAACTGGAGGAGACAAAGAAATGATCTCCACAAAAGGAAATCAACAGTTCTGCGGTCTACAAGCAAGTTAGTAACGAGTTTGTACCTGACACCTCCATTCTTCCCAATACTCAAATCCCTGACGAGAAACAAGTAGAAGTCGGACCCACAAGGCATAGTGAGGAAGTTTGAGAGTCCAATCTTGAACAAATATACACCACTAGTAGTTTGGGAAATAAACTAACATGGGGCGATCAACAGATACCAGAGACAGGATGAGGTAGCATATATCTATGCGATCTCCTACAATCAAAAGAGAAAGGCCATTGTTCAAAGGACTGTGAAGAAAAGAAGGATCTAGTTGGATCACTCTATCTTAGTTACCACAAAGGAGAACTTTATCAACACAATAGACGCCTGGATGTTTGAACTCATTGGCATATGAAAGGCCCTCTTAGATGCCACCTTGGATAGAGCTAGGAGGGACGAAAAGGAACTAGCCATCGCCTTAAAGATGCTTGAGCATTTGTGCCATCTTGTCGAATACTATAAAGGTACCACACAGATCGTTATGTATCTGAGAGGTGAGTTCATAGAAGTTTACAATGAGTTCAAGAAGGAAAGACACATGTTAACCGAGAGCATATCTAAGTTCCAAGAAGACACTCTCATGGCACTTGAGACATGCAAGGAGACGGAGCGATGGTATGAAAGGGCGCAACAAGCGGTAGAAAGACTTGAGTACATTGAGGCAGTTCAACAAGGCCAAGATAAGGAAAAACATGGAATTTAGATGGTAGGAAAAAGTATTCTTAGTCGCATGAAGCGATCATCTGAGTACTGGGATAAGATGTCTCGGGACCCATATCAGGAGATCCAAGAAAAATGGACTAGGTGCAAGAAGCACTGGGATAAAATTGACAAAATAATGAAGGAAGTCGGGCTCCCTCAGTTCGACACCCCTGATAATTTCATCAACCTGAGCGATGTAGTCAAGCTACATGCCGAACAATATTTTCTATGGACCGAAGAGTCTGCAAAGATAGCCGATGCGAGGCCAGGGAAAGTGCAACAATTCACAGAACATCTGATCAGAGCCCAAACCATGCTACAGTAGTTGAACTCCCATTTAGTAAAGTACCGAGCACATGCAGTAGACATCAGGGGAACATATGCAGCCCTAATGGAACAACACATATTTCCATGGGCTCAAACTTGTGAAGAACATTTTGTCAGCTAGACTAAATACGAGAGAAGTCACCCTTTCCAAGAAGTATCTCGGGATGACAGTTAAAGAAGTTGTTAGAAGATAATGCCACGTGGCAACTTTTTTTTTGTTTAAACTGCACTTATCCGTTAGTTTTAGTTAAAACTTTATATTATAAATAAAGACACCAACCAAAGAGTAAATGGTCGATGGTTGTTGTAAGTGTTGTAACGAATATTGAAATTTTAGCTTTCGGTCACTTAGGAGAATGAATGGAAGCATTGGCAGTGGAACGACCGCATACACCGAGCATTAAGCCACATGGAGAAAAAGATCAAAAGTCCGGGTTTTTTGGGCGTCAGGGATTTGGCCGACTTAGATATTTTAATAACCAGTGCTTCATTTCCTCGAATCCTGAAAACCCGAAATCGGGCTTCAGTCATATGCAAAATTGCTTTAGCAAAATGCAATTTTCTTAGCCGAGGAGAGGTCGTTTTTCTCTTTCGAATAGTCGATTGACATAAAAAAATCCTAATATTTCCAGTGGTGTCTTCATAATTTCATTTTGATCTTGGTAAGGAAGTAAAATTTCACCCGCAAGATGAGGTTCGTTTTCAGAAATATGGCATTTTTACTGTGTCGAGTCATCATTTTCAAATGAGGATTCTAAGGGTCTGGAGTATCATTTTGAGAAACAATTGGAGGATTTTCTGCCTAAAACATCAGAGATCATTATCCTCTTTCAGTTTTCCTACAAGTGTCACATATTGGGAGAATCAAATCCATCTCCGATCCCTAATTTTCGGATTTCATATTTCCCTATTTTGATACATGTTTGTTAAATGCAAATTTGGGAAAAATGAAAAGGGGTCTCAGGGAAATGAGAGAGGTTTTTTCTCAGAATAAATAGATGCACAAAATTCTCTTTCCATTCATACACAACTGTCGCTATTTGAGAGATACAGAGTCGTAACTGCAACCCTAGTTTTTGTCATTTTGGTCCATTTTCTATGGCAGAATGTTTCAAGAATTGGTTGTAACTGTTATTGTCTTTTAGATTAGAGAGGATTTCGACCTCAATACATATATGAGGCATGTTTGTAAAAGGAAGGGGTGGAAATACACACAGGAGTAGTACTCTTGGGCTGTAGCTTTCATTTTAAGTTTAATATAAGATTGCAAAAGCATGTTTTATCCATATCAGAGATTCTTGTGATGTTGCTTGCAGAGTTTGTCCATTTTCTTAGTTTCAATATCACTCCATCTATCTTTTATTCTTGATTTGAAACTGTTTTGTAATAGAATTCATCCTCTGCTAGATGCTCTGTTGCAGAATGGTTATAGGCTATTTCTTGCAGAGATCAAGGTTCAAAATCCATCCTTTGCTAGATACTCTATCCCAACCATCTCTTTCCATTGATTTGTGCTTGGAATTCACTCATCGCTAAGTGCTCCTTGTGTATTGATATGTTTTATCTTTATTCTAATGCCATAATTTTACAAATCCTTCTCTTTGTAATCAACTTCTATCTCGCCTCTACTGAATGGATTTCCATTGCTGAAACACTCTTGCTATTTGTTTGATCATTTGAATCCATGCCCAATGGACTACCTCCCGGTCCAACCCATCAACCCTAAAAACCTCAAAACTTTCTGTTGCCCACAGATTTGCCCGTTGTTAAGCTTATTGGATATCCTATCATGACATATATTTCAAAGATCCCTCTGGGGTTGGAAGGGGCATCCTCCAATCAAAAGTGGTTCGTGGTTATCTCAGAATTTACCTGCACACAACCCAAATCAAGATCTGAGTGATAAATTATTTTTTCATTTAAAATGTGTTAAGGCTTGGCTCTATTACAACCTAGAACCAACTCTTGCGACAACATTTTCTAGCGCCATTTCTAGGGACGGAGTAACGAAGCTATCTTCCCTAGGATACGACTAAAAGTTTAGATCTATTTCTTGATGGTGAACAAGGGATAGGCATTCAATTGGTTGTGATCATTCACTTGGAAACTCCTTGGTTCAAAGACTCTATATGATTCACTGGCGACTCTACTGGTCTCAAAATGTAAGATTCATTCACTGCTTGGATTGCTTCAAGGTTTGCTCGTCTAGACTTTGCAAATGTTTATGGTTTTCCAAACACTGTTCCAGACATTAAAGTTTGGGAAGATGTCCTTCCTAAATTTGGAGAATATGCAGACAACAATCCCACCCAACACTTGTTTGAATTCCACAAGCTCATGGATGAATTAAATATACATCATGAAGATGTCCTCATGAAACTTCTTATGTTTTCGTTAGAAAGAGATGTTAGACTCTGGTATAAATATTTACCTCATTCCAGTATTCCTTCATTGAAAGATTTTCACATACTTTTTCATCAGCAATGTAATAGAATCTATTCAATTGAAATACTTTTTGAAGATTGTTGTAATATAAAATTCATAAGACAAATAGATCAAACACATCTTTTTGAAGAGGAGGAAGGAATATCATAAATTTCTCAAGTCGATGAAGATAATCAATATGAAGAAGAGTTGGCTGATAAAAAAGTAGGATATGATAGCTCTTGTGATCACATTGAAGAAGAAGATATTCAACGTCATGGTCAACATGTAGAAGAGAAAGAAAACAATAGTTGCTTGATCCAGAAATTGAATAGACCACCTCCTCCTTTAACAAAAGAAGAGATAGATCTGCTCCTGAACAGTTATGTTACAGCCCTTGCTTACATAGATTTGCAACATTCACATAGTTCTGAACATGTGAGTAAAACTTCTTCTATTACTGAAAATGAAAATCTAAGTTTAAATCATGACAACCATGGGACTTTAGAGGAAGTTAGTAAACCAATTTATGATGATGATTTCCTGCCAATGGATCATCTTGTAGACATTGTTTTGTTTCATGAAGAAGATAGGGCTGTCATGTTGAATAACCTTGAAGAATGTTTGATGTTCAAAGATGCTTTAGACTATGATTTGAAGGAGTGTGGATCTGAGATAGACAGCTTCACAGTTGATATTCCTAGCATTTGTCTGACTGATGACACTCTTAAGTTATATGCTGAACCTGTTTATGATGAATATCCAGAAGAACAGGAAGAGCAGATTTATTTTTTATCACACATGAAAATTTATGAAAATCCTCCTTTGTTTGATGAATGTTATGAAAGTGTTTCTGAAGATGATAAGCAACAAGAAACTTTGGTTCAACAAGAAATAAATCAACAACATCATGAAAGAGATCAGCCTATGTATGATAGCTACCAAGAAGATCTTTGGACAATAGGTGAAGGACATAAGGAGGGGTTACTGAAACAATTGATCTCTCCTCCCTGTTTAGCAACCATTGAGAAACAAACCAGTAAGTTTCTGATGCAGGAGCATCTCCCACGTCAAGCAAGCCAGCGCGGAAGTAAAAAGATAGCCGGACACACACCAACACAAATTTTGAAATTCCCTTAGATTGTTGCGACATCTTAAATAAAGTCATTTAAGATGAGACACACTTGTATGATGTAATCAGGACCTTGATCCATACGCTCTCGTCCTTAGTAGGTAGGAGGCATTTAAGATAGTTAATGCAGGTAGATAGAGTTTAATTCTAGATTAGACTGTTTGAGAGCGCAAGAGGGAAACGAGATATAGACACCCTCATTGTGCATTGTAAGATAATTCTGAGGAAGGAAGAGAAAGAGCAAGCACAGAATTGTGTAAGAACACCCATGTATAGATATTGAATTAATAGAAGAGAATTGTTTCAAAATTCATGGCATTGTGTTATTCTCTGTGTATGCATATTGATTGATATGCTCATAGATGTTTTCTTCCTGTTATGCATTTGTTGTTATGCTGTGTATATGATTTCATGTGTTGAGAGTGAAGTCTGAGAGGAAGTGGAATGAGTTTCAACTGTTTCTCTATCTGAGCAAGAATTCCTACAAGGAGTGCAGTTGAAGTCGTCCGCAAGGAGTGCGTTGACGAAGGGCTCAGGTAGTCTAACTCTTGTTCTTGTTCACCCAAAGTGCAATTGGAACACAAGAGCCGTGCAAGGAGTGTGCAGGCCAGGGAAAGTCTCAGGGTTGTGAACTTGAGAAAGCATTTGGAAGACTGTTGTTGTAGGAGTGCGCAGAGTCGAAGGTATTCAACACTTGGAGGTGTCTGAGAGTTGTCGCAAGGAGTACGCACAAGAATCTTCTCGAAGAATCAGAGTCATGAGAAAGACTCAGGAAGGATAGAGCCTTCAAGTAGTTGAAGAACAGTGTAAGGAAGTTACGATTGGAAGTGTTTAGGAGGCGTCGTGAGTTTTTGCGTAGGGGGAATGCTTGGTTCACGCGCAGATTCACAAAGGGGAGAATGGACGGTCAGGATCTTGTGGAAAGGAATTGAGAAATCATGCCAGCCGTTAGATCTTCCAGAGGAGCAGGGAGGTTATGGTTGCGTCCGAAGTCCAAGCTCAGGAGATTGGGGACCGCCGAATTTGCACATAGTTACCCGTCAATCGTCCGATTAGACAAGAGTTGCACAGGATTTAAGTCCTCGTGAGAAGGGAAAAAACCCCAAGAAGACATCGTGGACTTGGTCATCGGGGTTCATACAAGTGAAGTGGGTAGACTTTGCATTTGGGAGAAGTCTGAGGTTTGATCTGAACCGTCCATCATAGGGACGCGTGTTGGAAGATATGACGAAGTCGGGGTTCGGCGTATCGGAGGTTATGAGGACAGGATACTCTTACAACTTGGAATCGCAAATTCTGATTCTCCGAAAAGAGGAGAGCTCCGAGTGGGACCCAGCTGACGTCACCTCGTCAAAACGAGGCATCGAGAGTTTGAATTCGTAGAGACCCCGAGAGAAAATCAGGGTCGTTCATCTCTAGGGGACGCGTGGCGATAATCGAGGCTATCGGGGCGGGGAAAGATCGACAAGGAATCCAAATTTTTATATCGAGATTTGGTGTTTCGTGAATCCTGAAGACAAGGCAACCGAAGCATTTGAAATCGCGAATCGCAAAATAGCGAGGAGCAGTGAGAACCGTCCATTCCTGAGGATGCGTGGCCGAGATTGAGACCTTCGAGAATTTCCCCGAAGGAAAGGCATATCAGGAAAACGACATTCGTGAGATCGGGGGAATCGAAGGGCCGGAACATATGCATTAGGATTCGCGATCTTGCAAAATCCAAAATGCCAATGGAGTACAGGGGCTGTTGAAAGGTCAACTCGTGAATGCATCGGAGGCTCAGCGTATCGAGACTCGAGAGTCAGAGAACCGAGTTTCTCGACATCGCGAGTGTCGAAACCGTGATAAAAGAAGTCTCGACGGAAGAAATAAAGGGTCAGCATTGACTTATATCGGGTATTGGGGATTCGTGGAACCAATGCCCAACCATTGACCTCACGATTCCACGAAGTCCTATCTCTCGATAAGTAAAAAGGGAGATCCTGAGAGAGAGAGTTTTGTGGGTTTGGATATCCCGATAGGGAATAGAAGAGCTAATTAAGAGTTCTTCAGGAAGCAAGGAAAGAAGGATCTTGTGAGCGGACGTGCTTGCGAGCACGCCCTGCATCAAGTGGTATCAGAGTTGAGAAAAGCTTCTTTGCTTTCTGTAGCAGGGAGGAAGAAAATTCACCATGCCGCCAAGGAGAACAGATAGACAATCACCCGATCTAGAGGAGGAAAGAGAAATGTCCAGAGGAAGGGGTAGACAGGTGCAGATTCCAGAAGTGGAAAGAGATCTGCATAACATACGCGCTAGACTTGTGGACATGGAGATAAGACTAAGGCGCACAACTGATGTAGGAGATATCAGTGAGTCCAAAAATGAAGATGATGCTGGACATGGAGAAGAAGAGGTCACAGCAGAAGATGCAACAAATGAACGCTTGCTTAAAGATGTTGCAAGGATGGGTGCAAGAGCAAAGATGGACATTCCAATTTATGAGGGAAACTTGGATGCAGAAGAGATTCTAGACTGGATTAGAGGTCTTGACACATACTTTGACTACGAAGATGTCGAGGAAGACAAGAAAGTCAATCATGCTGTCACGAGGTTGAAAGGACATGCAACATTGTGGTGGGATGAACTACAAGCAGATAGGCATTGCCAAGGCAAGCAAAAAATTAAGAGCTGGGACAGGATGATTGCAAAGATGAAGGCAAAATTCATTCCCAGGGATTATCAAATTTCTCTGTTCAAAAGAATGCAGAACCTGAGGCAGAAGCTGATGATAGTGAAAGAATGTACTGAGGAATTTTATAGGTTGAATATCAGGTCAGGTCATCGTGAAAGCAATGATGAAAAAGTAGCCAGGTATATGAATGGCCTGAGATATGAGATTCAGAATGAGATGAGCATGGTAACCATCCAAATGGTGTAAGATGCTTATCAGATGGCTCTGAAATCTGAAGAGAAGCTAAGCCAAAAGCAGAGTCAAAGAGGCCGAGGTAGAAGTCAGCCCAGAGGCAAATCAGTTGCCCAAGAAAGAACCCAGAAGCCTAGGGACGACTAGAAGAAACCTCAAACACAGACAGAGAGAGGTGGAAGCTCACAAAGAGGGCCATATGTTGAACAGAGAAGACAACATAATGAGCAGAGAGGAGATTATGCTGATAACAACACTTTTCCTCGTACTAGAGGTAGAGGAAGAGGAAGAGGTGGAGTAATCACATGCTTCACATGTGGAAATAATGGGCACAAATCTTACGAGTGTCCAAAGAAAAAGAAAGAAACTGGAGAAACTCACATCGTCGAGGCATAGAGGCGAGATGTTGAGATAGAAGACGCTGAAGGTGGAAGGTCGATGATGATGCGAAAGGTTCTCTTAATGCTAGAGAAGGAGATGGAGAATTCAACGCAGAGGAACAGTCTTTTTAGGACTGCTTGCAAGACCAAGGACTGGGTATGCAAAGTCATTGTAGATAGCGGTAGCACGAATAATCTCGTTTCAACCGAGATGGTAGAGAAGCTGGAGCTAGAGACGACTGATCATCCAAGCCCATATAGAGTTTCATGGCTACAAAAGGGACATCAGGTAACTGTCACTAAACAATGTTTAGTTGAATTTAAAATAGGAGGATATAATGATAAGATATTATGTGATGTCATTCCTATGGATGTTTTTCACCTATTACTGGGTAGACCATGGAAATATGACAGGAATGTGATTCACGATGGGCGAATGAACACATACACCTTGGAGAAGAATGGGAGGACCCACATGTTTCATCCAATAAAGGATAAGGAGGTGAAGCCAGAAGTAAGCAAAACAATACTTCTCATGAGTGGGAAGGAACTCCTTAATGAGGTTAAGAAGAAGGAGGATCCACAATTCATTATGGTCAGGAAGCCGAGGATTGTTCTGACTAGCACAAGAGTGGATGATTTTCCAGAAGAGGTTCAGGAACTGCTGGAAGTGTTCGCTGACATTGTAGTGGATGAATTACCTCATTCGTTGCCACTGATCAGGAGTGTGATTCATCACATTGATCTCATACCAGGAGCTAGTTTGCCGAACAAAGCTGCATACAGACTGACACTGCAGGAGAATGAAGAAGTTAAGAGGCAAGTCCAGGATTTGTTGGACAAAGGATTAGTCAGGGAAATCTTGAGTCCATGTGCTGTTTCGACAGTACTCAGTCCAAAGAAAGATGGAGGCTGGAGGATGTGTACTGACTCAAGGGCGATCAACAAAATAACCATTAGGTACAGATTTCCATTGCCAAGGATGGATGACCTGATGGACTGCTTGAGCGGAGCCAAATATTTTTCAAAGATTGATTTGAAAAGTGGTCATCACCAGATCCACATGTGAGAGAGGGTGATGAATGGAAGACAACATTCAAAACAAACGAAGGGTTGTATGAATGGCTTGCTATGTCGTTTGGCTTAACAAATGCGCCGAGTACCTTCATGAGGTTGATGAACGAAGTCCTGAAGGAGTTCATCGGGAAATTTTTCATTGTGTGTTTGGATGACATATTGGTTTTCAATAAAACAACAATAGAGAATCTGAAGTATTTGTCTACAGTAATGCAGAAATTGCAGCAGGAGAAGCTGTTGATAAATATGAAGAAATCCTTGTTCATGAAGACATAACTCATTTACTTGGGGTTTGTTATTTCGAAAAATGAGTTGAGGATGGATCTAGATAAGGTAGAGGTAATCAAGAATTGGCCATCACCGAGGAATGTATTCGAGGTGAGAAGTTTTCACGGATTGGCTAGTTTCTATCGAAAATTCATTAGAAATTTCAGTGGAATTAGCACAACGATGATGGACACAGTGAAGAAAAGACATAAATCTTTTCACTGGATAGAAGAAGCCGAAAAGAGTTTCAATTTGTTGAAGAGGAAGATTACGGAGCAACCAGTTCTGGTGTTGCCTGATTTTCAAAATACATTTCAGGTGAGATGCGATGCAAGCGGATTTTCAATCGGGGCAGTCTTGAGCCAGGAAGACAAGCCGATAGCGTAATTTAGCGAGAAGCTGAATGAAGCAAAGATGAAATATTCCACTTATGATAAAGAATTTTACGCTATCATATAGGCACTAAAGAAGTGGAGGCATTACTTGATACCTAAAGAATTTGTTTTGTACAGTGACAATCATGCACTGCAGTTTGCGACTCAACAGGAAAAGTTGAATCAGAAACATGTCAAATGGGTTGAGTATATGCAGAATTTCACATTTGTGATAAAACATATTTCTGGTACTGCTAACAAAGTTGCTGATGCTTTGAGAAGGAAGTGTTTGTTGTTGCAGGAGTTTCGAGTCAAAACGCTGGGTTTTGATGATCTCAGGGATATGTATGCAGATGACCCAGATTTTAAGGAAGCATAGAATCCAGTTCTCAGAGACAGAAGCCTGTGGATAGAGTACATGATCTAGGAAGGATTTTTGTTTAAGGGCAATCAACTATGTATTCCGAAATGCTCCATGAGGGAGAACTTGCTGAAGGAGAAACACAGTGGAGGATTGGCCAAACACTTCGGTCATGACAAAACATTTGCAAAGCTGAGAGAATCATACTTTTGGCCAGGGATGCGATCAGAGGTCAAGAGGTTTGTAGACAGATGCAAAATTTTCCAACATTCAAAGGGAAGGAAGAAGAATGCAGGTTTTTATCAACCATTACCCATACCTGAGAAGCTGTGGGATGAAATTAGCATGGATTTCATATTGGGGTTACCAAGGATGCGAAGAGGATTTGATTCGACCTTTGTGGTGGTAGATAGATTTTCTAAGATGGCACACTTTATCCCATGTCAGAAAACCAGTGACGCGACTCACATCACGAACCTATTTTTCAAAGAAGTCATTCGACTTCACGACTTACCAAGGAGTATAGTTTCAGACAGAGATACGAAGTTCATAGGGAATTTCTGGAGGACCTTATGGAAGAAGATAGGAACTAACTTATTATTTAGTTTGGCTTATCATCCTCAGACGGATGGACAAACAGAAGTGGTAAACAGAAGTCTGGGAGACTTGCTGAGAAGCTTGGTGACAAAGAACCACAGCAGTTGGGACAAAATATTGCCACAGGCAGAGTTTGCTTATAACGACTCAGTGAACAGAAGTACAGGACAGAGTCCATTTCAGATTGTTTATGGCATACAGTCGAGGGGAGTTTCTGAACTGAGGGATTGAGAACAGAATGCAACTAGGAGCACTAGTGAAGAAGATTTCATAGAGGCGATGAAGGAACTTCACAGCCGAGTGAAGGAGCGGTTGCGGAATTCAAGTTAGGAGTATAAGAGGAGAGTAGATCAACACAGAAGACAACTTCAATTCGAAGTTTGTGACTTGATTTTAGCACATTTGAGAAAGGAAAGGTTCCCGAGAGGAACATATAATAAGCTGAAGATGAAGAAGATTGGGCCATGCAAGGTCTTGAAGAAATTTGGGGACAATGCTTATGAGATTGAATTACCCGATGGGATTGGAATTTCTCCGACATTCAATGTATCAGATTTATACCCATACAAAGCTGAGGAAGCAAAAACAAATGATAAACAGTCAGAGGTTCAGTGGCGAAAGAAGATGCCAATTGCAGATAAGCCCCAAATGGAGTGCATACTGGATAAGAGAGTCAACAAGAAGACCAGACGAAAATAATACTTCGAATATCTGGTCAAGTGGAAGGACCATCCAGTTGAAGATGCCAGCTGGGAGCATGAAGCAAAGATCCAGAAGCATGGACACACCGTGCAGGAGCTCATGAATAGGAGCCCATGAAAGTTTTCAAGCGATGGAGTATGATGCAAGAGCATCTCCCATGTTAAGCGAGCCAGCGTGGAAGGTAAAAGACAGATGGACACACGCCAACACAAATTTTGAAATTCCCTTAGATTGTTGTGCCATCTTAAATGAATTCATTTAAGATGAGACACACTTGTATGATGTAATCGGGACCTTGAGCCATACGCTCTTGTCCTTAGTAGGTAGGATGCATTTAATATAGTTAATGCAGGTAGATAGAATTTAATTCTAGATTAGACTGTTTGAGAGCACAAGAGGGAAATGGGATATAGACACCCTCATTGTGCATTGTAAGATAATTCTGAGGAAGGAAGAGAAAGAGCAAGCAAAGAACTGTGTAAGAAAACCCATGTACAGATCTTGAATTAATAGAAGAGAATTGATTCAAAATTCATGGCGTTGTGTTATTCTCTGTGTATGTATATTGATTGATATGCTCATAGATGTTTGCTTCCTATTATGCATTTGTTGTTATGCTGTGTATATGATTTCATGTGTTGAGAGTGAAGTCTAAGAGGAAGTGGAATGAGTTTCAACTGTTTCTCTATCTGAGCAAGAATTCCTACAAGGAGTGCAGTTGAAGTCGTCCGCGAGGAGTGCGTTGACAAATGGCTCAGGTAGTCTAACTCTTGTTCTCGTTCACCCAAAGTGCAATTGGCACACAAGAGCTATGCAAGGAGTGCATAGGCCAGGGAAAGTCTCAGGTTTACGAACCTGAGAAAGCATTTGGAAGACTGTTGTTGCAGGAGTGCGCAGAGTCGAAGGTATTCAACACTTGGCGGTGTCTGAGAGTTGCCGCAAGGAGTGCGTGCAAGAATCTTCTCTAACACTCAAAGTCGTGAGAAAGGCTCAGGAAGGATAGAGCCTTCAAGCAGTTGAAGAACAGTGCAGGGAAGTTACGATTGGAAGTTTTTAGGAGGCATCCTAAGTTTGTGCGTAGGGGGAACGCTTGGTTCACGCGCAGATTCACAAAGGGGAGAATGGACAGTCAGGATCTTGTGGAAAGGAATTGAGAAATCCTGCCAGCCATCAGATCTGCCAGAGGAGCAGGGAGGTTACTGTTGTTTCCGGAGTCCAAGATCAGGAGATTGGGGACCACCGGATCTGCACATAGTTACCTGTCAATCGTCTGATTCGACAGGAGTTGCACAGGATTTAAGTCCTCGTGAGCAGGGAGAAAACCCCAAGAAGACATCGGGGACTTGGTCATCGGGGTTCATACAAGTGAAGTGGGTAGACTTTGCGTTTGGGTGAAGTCCGAGATTCGATCTGAACCGTCCATCATAGGGACACGTGTCGAAATATCTGACGAAGTCGGGGTTTAGCGTATCGGAGGTCCTGAGGACAGGATACTCTTACAACTTGGAATCACGAATTTTGATTCTCCGAAAAGAGGAGAGCTTCGAGTGGGACCCAGCTGACGTCACCTCGTCAGAACAAGGCATCGGGAGTTTGAAGTCGTAGAGACCCCAAGAGCAAATCAGGGCCGTTCATATCT